>SJYC01070273.1:0-89545 GCA_006408675.1 Madoqua kirkii
TTTTTTTTTTTTAATGGCTTCTCAATATTTATTATATCTCTGGTAAAGCAATATGATAGTGATATATACTATCATTATATATATATATGTTGATATATATATACACTTTGGTAAAGTGTATATAAATATACACTTTGGTTAAAGAATCTGCTTGCAATGCAGGAGACCCTGGTTCAATTCCTGGGTCAGGAATATCCCATGGAGAAGGAATACGCTACCCACTCCAGTATTTCTGGGCTTCCCTTGTGGCTCAGCCGGTAAACAATCCACCTGCAATTCAGGAGACCTGGGTTCAATCCCTGGGTTGGGAAGATGCCCTGGAGAAGGGAAAGGTTACCCACTCCAGTATCCTGGCCTGGAGAATTTCATGGACTGTATAGTCCATGGAGTCACAAAGAGTTGGACATGACTGAGCAACTTTCACGTTCACATGCTTAAGTAAAATTGTAATATCATTCTGATATACAAATCCCAGATTCACAGCGAAGACATACATCTTTACCAAATGAGCGAAAGTTGCTCAGTTGTGTCCGACTCTGCGACCCCATGGTATGTCCACAGAATTCTCCAAGCAAGAATACTGGAGTGGATAGCCATTCCCTTCTCCAGGGGATCTTCCTGACCCAAGAATCAAATGCAGGTCTCCTGCACTGCAAGCAGATTCTTTACTGTCTGAGCTGCCAGGGAAGCCCATCAAAGTACAACATAATTAAAAGCTTCCTGCTGGAATTGGACATTTCCTCATAACAAGATTTTAATTTAATCATTTAAAAAACTAAAGTATAGCTAATTTACAATGTTGTGTTAATTTCTGGGGTATAGCAAAGTGATTCATATATATATATAAAATATACACATATGCTTTTTCAGATTCTTTTCCATTATACGTTGTTACAAGATATTGAGTGTAGTTTCCTGTGCTATACAGTAGGTCCTTGCTGTCTGTCTATTTTATATAATAGTGTACATACATTAATCCCAAACTCCTAATTTAGGTAGATTCAATTTTTAAAACAACAAAAATTAATCGATCACCTTCAGTGGTCCCTTTCAGTAGTTCAAGGAATTAATTATCTTGAAAGTTGGCAAATAAATGAGTCAATATTTATCTTTTTTTTTCTATCTAAAATATCAACTACAACACTAATCAAATAGTCACCAAGGGGAAGCACCTCTTTTTTAAAGTAATGCAACAAATACATAAAAAATAAATAATGAGACATCAGCATTTTGCAACATTCAATTAACTGATGCACCTAGACAATGAGCATCAGTGACTACCAACATAACAGAAAGATGAAAGATGCCATGTGCTCCCTGCAGTTGAACCTGCCAACAAGACCTACTTAGATCAAACCTATTCAGGTCAAACTTCTGGGTCCAGCAATAAAGTGGACAGAGAACTACTGAACAGTATTAAGAGTGTGCAGGTGGCACCATCCAGACCGAGAAACTCCAAGGCTGTGTGCCCCAAGCACTTCACAAAATCAAGTGTAAGGAAGAGAAGCTGATGAAAAGTGAACCTGGAGAGGAACAGACGTGTCGACTTGTTAAAATGAAAAAGACTACACTAGAATGTTGAGAGTTCAGTTCAGTTTAGTCATTCAGTCGTGTCCGACTCTTTGCAACCCCATAAACTGCAGCACGCCAGGCCTCCCTGTCCATCACCAACTCCTGGAGTTCACTCAGACTCATGCCCATCGAGTCCGTGATGCCATCCAGCCATCTCATCCTCGGTCGTCCCCTTCTCCTCCTGCCCCCAATCCCTCCCAGCATCAGAGTCTTTCCCAATGAGTCAACTCTTCACATGACGTGGCCAAAGTACTGGAGTTTCAGCTTTAGCATCATTCCTTCCAGAGAAATCTCAAGGTTGATCTCCTTCAGAATAAACTGGTTGGATCTCCTTGCAGTCCAAGGGACTCTCAAGAGTCTTCTCCAACACCACAGTTCAAAAGCATCAATTCTTCAGCACTCAGCCTTCTTCACAGTCCAACTCTCACATCCATACATGACTACTGGAAAAACCATAGCCTTGACCAGACGGACCTTAGTCGGCAAAGTAATGTCTCTGCTTTTGAATATGCTATCTAGGTTGGTCATAACTTTTCTTCCAAGGAGTAAGTGTCTTTTAATTTCATGGCTAGAATGTTGGGAGAGTTGCAGTCAAAAGATAAAATTACAAGGAAACACCAGGAAGTGATCACAACAAGAGCCAGCAGGGCGATACTCAAGGTGGGAAGAGTCCGTGATTGGATCAGGAGACAGAACAGAAGTAGCCAATGGACTTCTATTGCTTGTGGATCATCCCCTGTATTTGTTTTGTAATTCAAGATAAGGTGTTTCTTTATTTTTTAAAGCAGAAAATAAAATTTATTGATTCAAGTTTGCAAGTATCATGATATCAGGTGCAGCTTGATCAAGGGGATACAAATGATGTCATCAGGGCTCACTTTCCTGTACCTTCTGCTGTCTGGTTCATGCTTAGACAGGTAGGTAACTCTCAGGATTTCATCCTTCCAGTTGCAAATTCAGCAAAAAAAAAAAAAAAACTCCTGCCCCCAATCCCTCCCAGCATCAGAGTCTTTCCCAATGAGTCAACTCTTCACATGACGTGGCCAAAGTACTGGAGTTTCAGCTTTAGCATCATTCCTTCCAGAGAAATCTCAAGGTTGATCTCCTTCAGAATAAACTGGTTGGATCTCCTTGCAGTCCAAGGGACTCTCAAGAGTCTTCTCCAACACCACAGTTCAAAAGCATCAATTCTTCAGCACTCAGCCTTCTTCACAGTCCAACTCTCACATCCATACATGACTACTGGAAAAACCATAGCCTTGACCAGACGGACCTTAGTCGGCAAAGTAATGTCTCTGCTTTTGAATATGCTATCTAGGTTGGTCATAACTTTTCTTCCAAGGAGTAAGTGTCTTTTAATTTCATGGCTAGAATGTTGGGAGAGTTGCAGTCAAAAGATAAAATTACAAGGAAACACCAGGAAGTGATCACAACAAGAGCCAGCAGGGCGATACTCAAGGTGGGAAGAGTCCGTGATTGGATCAGGAGACAGAACAGAAGTAGCCAATGGACTTCTATTGCTTGTGGATCATCCCCTGTATTTGTATTGTAATTCAAGATAAGGTGTTTCTTTATTTTTTAAAGCAGAAAATAAAATTTATTGATTCAAGTTTGCAAGTATCATGATATCAGGTGCAGCTTGATCAAGGGGATACAAATGATGTCATCAGGGCTCACTTTCCTGTACCTTCTGCTGTCTGGTTCATGCTTAGACAGGTAGGTAACTCTCAGGATTTCATCCTTCCAGTTGCAAATTCAGCAAAAAAAAAAAAAAAGAAAGAAAGAAAGAAAGAAAAAGAAAAAGAAACACAGCAAGTGTCTGCCCCAGGCAGAGTTCTTTTTCTATTTGTTTTTAAATTTTTATTGGAGAATAGTTGCTTTGGGTCTTCCCAGGTGCCTCAGATGGTAAAGAATCTGCCTGCAATGCAGGAGATGTGGGTTCCATCCATTCCAGTATTCTTGCCTGGAGCATCTCATGGATAGAGGAGGCTGGTGAGCTACAGCCCAAAGGGTCACAAAGAAATGGACATGACTGAGCACACGCACACACACACACACACACAAATAGTTGCTTTACAACATTAGTTTCTTCTATAAAGCAGAGTGAATCAGCTATACCTATATATACATCCCGTCTGAATTTCCTAAGGTTTTTTTTGTGTGTGTGTGTTTTTTTTTTAATGAGAGAGAAGAAAAATCACCTTTACTTCCTTACAGAGACAGAAGGATGGGTTCTAGAATTCTAAATCTGCAAAGTGACATGGGTTATGATGACAAGGATGGTTGTGGGACCACAAGTGGCAGGAAGTGGGGGCGGAGGCAGAAAGGCCAAGGCTGCTCTGGCTGCAGAGCTTTGGAGACTTGGCCTTGAATCTGACTGCCACATCCTGGCTGGGATGCCAGGAAACTCAGCTAACCTCTCACATCTCATTTTCTTCATCTACTAAGTAGAAATAACATTTTCTGCCTTGTCATTGTGACAATCAAGTAAGAGTTCACAGCACAAAATCTGGCACACAGTAAGTGCTCAAAACAAGCATTCAACTATTATTATCATTACTACTATTGTTATTATTATCTATCTGATTATTGTGCTCAGTTGCTCCTCAGTCATGTCTGACTCTGTGCAACCCTTCAGACTGTAGCCCACCAGGCTCCTCTATTCTTTTTTTTTTCTTTTTCAGGCAAGAATACTGCAGTGGGGTTGCCATTTCCTCCTCCTGGGGATCTTCTCAACCTAGGGATTGAACCCAGGTCTCCTGCGTCTCCTGCACTGGCAGGCAGTCTTTACCTGCTGAGTCATCAGGGAAGTCCATCTGATTATTAGGAAGCCCCTAACATTGTGATCCATGAGCAGGCTGGAAAATAATTTCCAGACATGGGGCAGAATGAGAGGAGAATAAAGTCAGGTGTGAAGCCCTGTACGTAGGTCACAGGGCTCCACACCTCCACATGGAAGTAACCCAGAAGGTGGATTTCTCCTTCAAAAAGGGAAAACAAGGGACTTTCCTGGTGGCCCAGTGGTTAAGACTCTGAGCTCACACTGCAGCGGGCACAGGTTTGACCCCTGGTCGGGGAACTAACATTCCACCCATTGGACACTAGGCCAAAAAAAAAGGAATATGAGAACATGGTCCCTTAGGGACACTAGTGACAGGGGCAGTTACAGCAACAGAAAGTGCAGCTTCTCAAACCTTCCACTGGCTCTCCCCAGTGTAACGTGTCCCCAGTGGACACACTGCCTACTTGGTCCACTCTTTCTCTTCCCTATCAAGCAAGCAACCAGGCTTCACTCTAAGCCACCTCATCAGAAGCCATGCTCGTCGGTCTGACAACTTCACGTTCTTGGTTCTCCTGGTCCCTTCAGGGTGGTAACCTCGAGGCACCACTCACTGTGTCCATGGGCCACTGGAACCACTGGGTGTGAGGAAGCCTCCAGGACAAACAAATGCCGAGGGAGACAGCAGAGCCTGGTGCTTCCAGGCTGCCTTAGGGCAAAGCCTTTGGAACCTGGGAAGCACCGGACAGGAATGGGCTGTGATGCCTCCAGCATCCGAATGGCCAGCTGTCTTCTGCTCGCCTTCAACATCTTGGGCATGAAAGTAAGAGCCTCCTGTGCCATCTGGGGCTAAGCTCAGTCAGTACTCCTTCAAGTTATTAGTCAGTTTCCCCTCATCGGTGAGACCATGGCAAGTTACTTAACCTCACTGTGCCCTCTTTTCTTCATCTATAAAATCTACATAAGAGAATCTGCTTCATATGGTTGTTATGAAGATTAGTTGAATTAGGAAAGACAGATTGCTTTAAACAATGCTTGACACATTGTTTGTTAAAAAAGGTTGGGTTTCATAGCTTTCTGAATTCGGGTATTAAACTCCATCCTTTATTAGTTCAGTGATGCTGGGGAAGTTGCTTTACCTCTCTGCATCTCTGCTTGTTCATCAATCAAATGGGGATAATAATAGTGCCATGCTTACTGGATTGATGTAGATATGAAGTAGATGATGCAAAAAAAGGTTCTGGTTTACACAAAATATTTAATAAACATTAGACATCTTTATCCCTATAATGCCAGATAATAAGCAAAGTTTTTTTCTTTCCTTGCTAAAGCAAAGCAAAATGCACAAAATATTTTGACAGGATACTGGGTAGACAGACATCCTCTAAAGCAAAGTCCTCATCTTCAGGCACTTTTTTGTTTTCGGTTGCTAAGTCGTGTCTGACTTTTCAACACCATGAACTGCAAAATGCCAGGCTTTCCTGTCTTTCACTATCTCCCTGAGTTTGCTCAAACTCATGTCCATTGAGTCAGTGATGCCATCCAGCCATCTCATCCTCTGTCACCCCCTTCTCCTCTTGCACTGAGAATACTCCTTTTTTAAAAAAACATGTATTTATTTGGCTACATCTGGTCTTAGCTCCAGCATTCGGGATCTTCACTGCAACATGTGGGGTCTATTGTGGTGCATGGGCTCCAGAGTGGACGGGCTCAGCAGTGGTGGCACGCAGGCTTAGTTGTTCTGTGGCATGTGGGATCTTAGCTCCCCAACCAGGGATGGAACCCTCACTCCCTGCGTTGGAAGGTGGAGTCTTAACCACTGGATCACCAGGGAATTCTCCTACTATGGGGTTTTTGAGATGAAAGCCCATAATGTGTTGAGAGGAGGTTGCAATAGCAGCTTTGAGAAGAGGCTGGAGTCAGTTGGAAGTGGAGAGGCAATTCCATTTGGAGGGAACAGTACACACGAAAACTGGAACGTATGAAAGTCTGTGTTTGGGTATGACTGGGTATCACCTGATGGAGCGGAAGAACTATCAACACTGAGAGAGAGAAACTGATGAAAAGAGAAAGCTGTTGACATATGAAAAGCGATGGACAGAATAAGGTTCTTCTTCCTAATTGGGAGGCAACAGGAATGACAGGAAGTCTGGTTTTTTCAGGACAGTTTTCATTTCATCTCTGCTTCATGCATAATTACTAAGAACACCCTGCTTCACTCTCAAAAGTACTATGGCTTGGATAAGAATTTATATGATCATCTTAGCAACAAGAAATCTTCGTTGTTGTTTAGTCACTAAGTCACAGGGGCAGTTACAGCAACAGAAAGTGCAGCTTCTCAAACCTTCCACTGGCTCTCCCCAGTGTAACGTGTCCCCAGTGGACACACTGCCTACTTGGTCCACTCTTTCTCTTCCCTATCAAGCAAGCAACCAGGCTTCACTCTAAGCCACTCTCATCAGAAGCCATGCTCGTCGGTCTGACAACTTCACATTCTTGGTTCTCCTGGTCCCTTCAGGGTGGAAACCTCGAGGCACCACTCACTGTGTCCATGGGCCACTGGAACCACTGGGTGTGAGGAAGCCTCCAGGACAAACAAATGCCGAGGGAGACAGCAGAGCCTGGTGCTTCCAGGCTGCCTTAGGGCAAAGCCTTTGGAACCTGGGAAGCACCGGACAGGAATGGGCTGTGATGCCTCCAGCATCCAAATGGCCAGCTGTCTTCTGCTCGCCTTCAACATCTTGGGCATGAAAGTAAGAGCCTCCTGTGCCATCTGGGGCTAAGCTCAGTCAGTACTCCTTCAAGTTATTAGTCAGTTTCCCCTCATCGGTGAGACCATGGCAAGTTACTTAACCTCACTGTGCCCTCTTTTCTTCATCTATAAAATCTACATAAGAGAATCTGCTTCATATGGTTGTTATGAAGATTAGTTGAATTAGGAAAGACAGATTGCTTTAAACAATGCTTGACACATTGTTTGTTAAAAAAGGTTGGGTTTCATAGCTTTCTGAATTCGGGTATTAAACTCCATCCTTTATTAGTTCAGTGATGCTGGGGAAGTTGCTTTACCTCTCTGCATCTCTGCTTGTTCATCAATCAAATGGGGATAATAATAGTGCCATGCTTACTGGATTGATGTAGATATGAAGTAGATGATGCAAAAAAAGGTTCTGGTTTACACAAAATATTTAATAAACATTAGACATCATTATCCCTATAATGCCAGATAATAAGCAAAGTTTTTTTCTTTCCTTGCTAAAGCAAAGCAAAATGCACAAAATATTTTGACAGGATACTGGGTAGACAGACATCCTCTAAAGCAAAGTCCTCATCTTCAGGCACTTTTTTGTTTTCGGTTGCTAAGTCGTGTCTGACTTTTCAACACCATGAACTGCAAAATGCCAGGCTTTCCTGTCTTTCACTATCTCCCTGAGTTTGCTCAAACTCATGTCCATTGAGTCAGTGATGCCATCCAGCCATCTCATCCTCTGTCACCCCCTTCTCCTCTTGCACTGAGAATACTCCTTTTTTAAAAAAACATGTATTTATTTGGCTACATCTGGTCTTAGCTCCAGCATTCGGGATCTTCACTGCAACATGTGGGGTCTATTGTGGTGCATGGGCTCCAGAGTGGACGGGCTCAGCAGTGGTGGCACGCAGGCTTAGTTGTTCTGTGGCATGTGGGATCTTAGCTCCCCAACCAGGGATGGAACCCTCACTCCCTCGTTGGAAGGTGGAGTCTTAACCACTGGATCACCAGGGAATTCTCCTACTATGGGGTTTTTGAGATGAAAGCCCATAATGTGTTGAGAGGAGGTTGCAATAGCAGCTTTGAGAAGAGGCTGGAGTCAGTTGGAAGTGGAGAGGCAATTCCATTTGGAGGGAACAGTACACACGAAAACTGGAACGTATGAAAGTCTGTGTTTGGGTATGACTGGGTATCACCTGATGGAGCGGAAGAACTATCAACACTGAGAGAGAGAAACTGATGAAAAGAGAAAGCTGTTGACATATGAAAAGCGATGGACAGAATAAGGTTCTTCTTCCTAATTGGGAGGCAACAGGAATGACAGGAAGTCTGGTTTTTTCAGGACAGTTTTCATTTCATCTCTGCTTCATGCATAATTACTAAGAACACCCTGCTTCACTCTCAAAAGTACTATGGCTTGGATAAGAATTTATATGATCATCTTAGCAACAAGAAATCTTCGTTGTTGTTTAGTCACTAAGTCGAGTCCAACTTTTTTGTAGCACTATGGACTGTAGCCCACCAGGCTTCTCTGTCTCTATTCAGGTGAGAATACTAGAGTGGGTGCCATTTCCTCCTCTAGGAGATCTTCCCCATCTAGGGATCCAACCCGCATCGCCTGCTTTGGCAAGTGGATTATTTATCGCTGAGCCACCAGGAAAGCCCCAAGAAACCTTCAAACTCTTTTAAAAACAGAGGGCAAAGGAGTTGAATATGGATGGTATTATCAGAATTGTATTTTACCAAGATTCAACAGGTACTTTGACGGGATTTACGCTCAATAGGGAAAGAAATTAAATAAGGATGGGATGATCATTCAGAGGCTATTACAGCTTTATTGGAGGCAAAAGTTTAAAGAGTCTCAGCTGAGGTGCTGGTGAAACGCAGAAGGCAGCCTGCGTGCTAAGCTGCTCAGTCGTGTGCGACTCTTTGCGATGCTATGGACTGTAGCCCACCAGGCTCCTCTGTCCATGGAATCCTCCAGGCAAGAATACTGGCGTGGGAGCCATTCCCTCCTCCCAGGGTTCTTCTCGATCCAGGAATGAAAGCCTCGACTCCTGCTTCAGCAAGTGGCTTCTATATCACTAGTGCCACCTGAGAAGCCCCCATCAAGCCACAGGAACACCCAATATAAGAGAACAGTGTTGTTTTTCCCCTTCAGAAAAAGGATCTAGCCTCAATGAGCCTCACCCTTCCACCTGAACAAGGGCTGATAGCCCTTGTCACTAACAGGCTATCATAGAAACGATGGGGTGTGACTTCTGGTGCGAGTTCATAAAAGATGCTGTGGCTTCCTCCTTGCTCTCTCTCTTTCTTGGATCACTCAGTCTGGAAAAAGCCAGCTACCATGTTGTAATGACCCCCCAAACAGCCCTATGGAAAGGTTCATGTGATTAGGGACTGAGATCTGCCATCTCCAGCATGAATTCACAAATTCACCAGCCCTCTGTGAGAGCCACCCTGGCACTGAGCCCTCCAGCTCCAGCCAGCACTTCAGATGCCTGGGGCCCCAGCTGCCATCTGAGAACAATCTCACGAGAGGTGTGCAGCCAAACCACCCTGCCAAGCTCCTCCTGACTTCCTGACTCACAGAAAATGTGTGAGATAAAAAATGTTTATTACCACTTTACCCTGCGGGGTTTGGGATAATTTATTATGTGCCAACAAACAGGAGATCATAAAAATAAAAAGCAAAGGATAAAAATGAATTGCATGTAGAAACCTAGAGTAATGGCATGTGGATGGGTTTTGTTCCTAGTTTCTCCTTCAATTAACACCAAGTGATGTTGGTGAATTTACCTACTATACAACAGTCTTGGTTTCCTCATCTGTGAAATAAGCAGGCTCCACCAGCGACCTTCAGCATCCTTTTTATTAACAGCATCCAAATTAAAGTGTGAAAAAGTGAAAGTCACTCAATTGTGTCTGACTCTTTGCAACCTTTTGGCTGCAAGCAACCAGGCTGCCTCCTTTGCAGGCAGATTCTCTACCGTCTAAGTCACCAGGGAAATCCCAAATTAAATGATCCCGTTATTCAAAAAGCATACTTATTAGTCGCTGAGCAGAGTTTAGAAATTATCCCATTTGGGACTTCCCTGGTGGTTAGTGGTTAAGATTACACATTCATGTTCCTAGTTTCTCCTTCAATTAACACCAAGTGATGTTGGTGAATTTACCTACTATACAACAGTCTTGGTTTCCTCATCTGTGAAATAAGCAGGCTCCACCAGCGACCTTCAGCATCCTTTTTATTAACAGCATCCAAATTAAAGTGTGAAAAAGTGAAAGTCACTCAATTGTGTCTGACTCTTTGCAACCTTTTGGCTGCAAGCAACCAGGCTGCCTCCTTTGCAGGCAGATTCTCTACCGTCTAAGTCACCAGGGAAATCCCAAATTAAATGATCCCGTTATTCAAAAAGCATACTTATTAGTCGCTGAGCAGAGTTTAGAAATTATCCCATTTGGGACTTCCCTGGTGGTCTAGTGGTTAAGATTACACATTCCCAAAGCAGAGGCTCTGGGTTTGATCCTTGGCTGAAAGTGAAAGTGAAGTCGCTCAGTCATGTCCGACTCTTTGTGACCCCATGGACTGTAGCCTACCAGGCTCCTCCCTCCATGGGATTCTCTAGGCAAGAGTACTGGAGTGGGTTGCCATTTCATTCTCCAGGGGATCTTCCCAACCCAGGGATCAAACCCCAGTCTCCTGCATTCCAGGCAGACGCCTTAACCTTTGAGCCACCAGGGAAGCCCAGATCCTTGGTTGGGGAACTAGATTTCGCATACAGCAACTAAAGATCCTGCATGCCATGACTAAGATGGAAGACTCCATTTGCCACAACTAAGACCCAGAGCAGCCAAATAGATAAATACAATATATAAAAAAGAAATTATCCCATTATTTGGAGGGCTCTCCATGTCTTTGACCTCATCCTGTTAAACTGTCTTATCAATGACTGAATTGAAAATATGCAAGGCATTCTTGTCAAAATCAAAGATGATAGAAAACCCTTGAGGGAAAGCTACTCACTGCTAAAACCAAATGCTTGAGAAGCTTGAAATTCAGGAACAAGGAGCCAAGTATAACAAGACACAATGTAACAAACTCATAGACAGTCTCTGAAGGTCTGAAAATTCATATTAGGAGCACAGAGTGTGGTAAGAATAACATTCACTATGAGTCAATCATGTGGACCAGCTGCCAAGGAATGAGTCTACCTGTCTTGTACTAAATTAACTCAACAATCACTCAGGCATGGTACTAAGCATCAGGGCTACAGCAATGACTAAGACACATATTTAGGTTACACTTATAGAATTACAGAACCTAAAAATAAGTGAGAAGAGAGCCCCATGACAAGCCTTGCTCGGCTAGATTGTATATGATCTATAGAAAATTATAGAGTTTAATCTGAGAAGAGTTAACCAAAATGAATATGGAACTCAAAGTAACCAGAATCAAGCAACCTTTATTAAGTGGCTGCTCTGTATGCCCTGTCCAGGGACAAACTGTCCAGAGAGAAGAAAGGGTGACTTAGGACAGAATCTTGTCGAACTCACAACACATAAAGGACAGGCAGAAGAAGAGGATCTGCAAGGGACTAAGTGGGAGTTGCAAGAAAAAGGTGGGAGAAAAATCTGGAAGCTAAAACAAAAATGTGTTCCAAGGTTACCAGCATGTGATCCGGTACTTGCTTCTTCGTCCAATCTCCTCTACTACCCTTGTAACTTATTCACTCTACCCCAACCACATGAGTCTTAGTGTCGTTTCTCAAATATCCCACACTCTTTTCTAACTCTGGGTCATTCAGTGTCTTCACTATTCCCACTATCTAAGCACAGTTCCGTCTCTCACTTCATTCAGATCCCAACTTACATGGCACCTCCTCAGAGATCTTACCCGGTTTGACCCTGATTCATTTCTCCTCTCAGCACTTAGCACTCCGCTCCCAGTATTTTTACAGATCTACTTGCTCCTTTATTAATTATTTCCTCATCTCCCCTAGCCCCATATACCCACGTTGATCCCACCTGCCTCCTTCCCTGATGAATCCACACTGCACAATATGCAGTGTGTCTAGAATACTGTAGGTGCTCTGTAAATATTTGGTAAGAGAATTAATTAAGTCAAGATGCCAAGGAGGAATTCAGTAATCTTGACAAGAACAATTTCAGTATAGGAACAAAAGGTCAGGCATATAGGGGACAATAGAGGAGACAAGGTCTGAGAAAGCAGGAGAGGATGCGATCTGAAACACTGATGGTGTAATTAGCTTGAGATGAGAGACAGGAACCTTAACAAGCAAGGCAGGAAGGACGATGAATAGAGCTCCTTGATACGGGGTTAAGAAGTTGAAAGATTCCTCATTTCATGACTGCTGGTTTTTTTAAGATTTGTTTTTATGTGGACCATTTTTAAAGCCTTTATTGTATTTGTTATGATATTGCTTCTGTTTTTATGTTTTGGATTTTTGGCTGTGATGCATAATCTTAGCTTCCTAAGCAGGGCCCAAACCTGCACCCTCTGCACTGGAAGGCAAAGTCTCCACCATTGGACCACCAGGGAAGTCCCATGACTGTTGTTTCATTTTTAAAGTAGTACTAAGGAGTCACCTGCTGAGATAAACTGGGGAAAGTGGCAGGACCATGGGTTTGAGGACAGTGGAATAAAGGAAATTTGAAATGCTCCCTGTGAGCAAAGCCAGGCTGCAAAGCGGGTTCAATAAAAGGGCAATGAGCACGGGAGGACAATGGCTAAGTAAAGGCTCAGAGAATTAAGTGGGGAAAAGTGAAACCAGGAGGGAGTTTATAGACGGGGTTGTACAAAGCGGTCAAGAGACTGACCTCTACTTGGTCAAAGAACAATGACTCCCCCCTCCCCACCCCATCACTAACAACCTGTGGAAGGGACAGCGCATATCATACCTATCCTGTAGAAGACATGAGTCACGGGGTCGGGGAGAGGAAGAAGTATGTGTCTTCAAAAAACAGAAAAAAATCAGAGGGGGTTCAGGACTCCACCTTGCAATGCAGAGGACATGAGTTCCATCCCTGGTCAGGAAACTAAGATCCCACAGGCCACAGAGCAACTAAGCCCACCCACAGCTAGAGAGAGCCCTCGTGTGCAAAGTAAGATGCTACTGAGTCAACAAAGACTCCCCTTGCCACAGAGAAGACCCCGCGTATGGCAACTAAGAGCTGACACAGCCAAATGCATTAATAAGTATTAAAAAAGAAAAGAAAAGAAAAATCACCATGGAAAACTGTATCTGACATGATTTGTGTGTGAGACTAAAGCCAATAGGCAGCAATTATGAATAGATCTGACCCCCCCCCCAAAAAATGCAAAAAGTCATAAAAAGGTTAAAAGCTGTCTCTTGGGTGGGGGACACTCATGTCCAGAGGTGCTTAAGGACAGAGTGGGATGTTACGGGGAGAGAGGATCTGAGGAGAGGAAGAGGTATGATAGAGATGCTGGTGAGCCTCACAGGCGGGTGGGAGGGAGAAAGGGGGCCTACAAACAGAGCCAACTGTTGTCTGTATATAATTTGCATATTGTATACAAATATTACATATATTATAAACAACAGAAATTTCTTTCTCAGTGTTCTGGGCGCTGGCAAGTCCAAGGTCAAGACACGGAAAGATTCAGCGTCTAGTGAGGGCTTGCTTGCTGGTCCATAGACGGCTGCCTTCCCCCTGCATCCTCACAAGCTCTCTGGGCTCTCTGGGATGGTTTTCATAAGGACAAGAATCCCACTGATGAGGGCTTTGCCTTCCTGACCTCGTCTCCTCCCAATGGTCCCACTTTGAAACACCATTACTCTAGGGATTAGGTTTCAGCACATGAATTGGTGGAGGGCGGGGGACGCATGTATTCAGTCTATAGCACTAGACCATGCAGGGTACTCTGAGGGTTTGAGCAGGTTGATGCTTGTCTATATGCACACCAAGAACCAGAAAACGAAACTTTGAGATCTCTGAGGATGCCAGAGCTTGAATCCAAGAAGTCGAGGAACCTGTTTCCTCCTGTGTTTAGTGGAACTCTTAAGGGGAGAAGAGAAGCTGGCATGGGGCTGGGTCCTTAGTGGTAAATGCGGTCACTCAGTCATGTCCGACTCTTTGCAGCCCCATGGACAGTAACCCGCAAGGCGCCTCTCTCCACGGAATTCTTCAGGCAAGAACACTGGAGTGAGTTGCCATGTCCTTCTCCAGGGGATCTTCCCAACTCGGATCAAACCAGGGTCTCTTGCGCCTCCTGCCTTGCAGGCAGATTCTTTACCATCTGCACCACCAGGGAAGCCAATTCTGTCCTTAAGAAGACTTCAAAGACCACTCACCATGGCACAAGACCTCAAGCTCCCTGAAACAACCATCTTTGATTTGCCGTGCAAAGAATGCTAATTCAGAGTCTTCGGGGATTTTCTGGTTCCTCCTTTCCTTCCAAATACAGTCTGTCTGTGATGATAAACACTAGGCCTCAAGGACACTCATGTCCAGAGGTGCTTAAGGACAGAGTGGGATGTTACGGGGAGAGAGGATCTGAGGAGAGGAAGAGGTATGATAGAGATGCTGGTGAGCCTCACAGGCGGGTGGGAGGGAGAAAGGGGGCCTACAAACAGAGCCAACTGTTGTCTGTATATAATTTGCATATTGTATACAAATATTACATATATTATAAACAACAGAAATTTCTTTCTCAGTGTTCTGGGCGCTGGCAAGTCCAAGGTCAAGACACGGAAAGATTCAGTGTCTAGTGAGGGCTTGCTTGCTGGTCCATAGACGGCTGCCTTCCCCCTGCATCCTCACAAGCTCTCTGGGCTCTCTGGGATGGTTTTCATAAGGACAAGAATCCCACTGATGAGGGCTTTGCCTTCCTGACCTCGTCTCCTCCCAATGGTCCCACTTTGAAACACCATTACTCTAGGGATTAGGTTTCAGCACATGAATTGGTGGAGGGCGGGGGACGCATGTATTCAGTCTATAGCACTAGACCATGCAGGGTACTCTGAGGGTTTGAGCAGGTTGATGCTTGTCTATATGCACACCAAGAACCAGAAAACGAAACTTTGAGATCTCTGAGGATGCCAGAGCTTGAATCCAAGAAGTCGAGGAACCTGTTTCCTCCTGTGTTTAGTGGAACTCTTAAGGGGAGAAGAGAAGCTGGCATGGGGCTGGGTCCTTAGTGGTAAATGCAGTCACTCAGTCATGTCCGACTCTTTGCAGCCCCATGGACAGTAACCCGCAAGGCGCCTCTCTCCACGGAATTCTTCAGGCAAGAACACTGGAGTGAGTTGCCATGTCCTTCTCCAGGGGATCTTCCCAACTCGGATCAAACCAGGGTCTCTTGCGCCTCCTGCCTTGCAGGCAGATTCTTTACCATCTGCACCACCAGGGAAGCCAATTCTGTCCTTAAGAAGACTTCAAAGACCACTCACCATGGCACAGACCTCAAGCTCCCTGAAACAACCATCTTTGATTTGCCGTGCAAAGAATGCTAATTCAGAGTCTTCGGGGATTTTCTGGTTCCTCCTTTCCTTCCAAATACAGTCTGTCTGTGATGATAAACACTAGGCCTCACGTGCGTGTGTGTAGGCCTGTGTGTCAGCAAACACGCTGCCTTTCCAAAGCGTGTGGAAGTGGCTGTGAGCCGTGACTCCACCAGAGGGCTGCGCCAAATCAACCCTCCTCTGGAAAATCTTCCTGGGGACACTTCACATCCAGCCATTACTCATGAAACCAGACGGTGCTTCTTAAAGTGCCAGCATCCTGGTTCTCAAGAGCCTCATATACCCCAACTGGGGTGACCTGTAATCCTTCCAGGAGGCACAGGGACTGCCTCTGGCCACCTTAGACTCTCTAATCTCATTGCCTCCCCAAAGGGACCCAAACACAAAATATCTCTGCCAAAAGGCCCTCGGAGAATGTAACAAATGATTACAATCTTTGTCCAGCTGGCACTGAGCAAATGCACGGTGTACTCACTGAATACACACAAAACAGATTAGACATCCCTTCCTGCTTCCTTTCCAAGTTTCCCAGGTGGCACTAGTGGCAAAGGACCTGCCTGCCAATACAGGAGACATAAGAGATGTGGGTTTGATCCCTGGGTCCAGAATATGCCCTGGAATAGGAAATGGCAACTCACCCTAGTATTCTTGCCTGGAGAATCCCATGGACTGGTGGGCTACAGTCCATAAGGTCGCAAACAGTCAGATACAACTGAAGCAACCAAGCACGCAAGCATGTCTGCTTCCTTTTCACATACCTGAGCCCAGGGCTGATGGGAACAGCTCCACTTAGATGGGCCCAGAGGGGTTAAAAGACCTGCTAAACATCCTGCAGCTGATGCAAGGGATTTGCCTAGTGCCCATTGAGAAGGCTGAGTACCAAAGAATTGATGCTTTTGAACTGTGGTGCTGGAGAAGACTCTTATGAGTCCTTTGGACAGCAAGGAGATCAAACCAGTAATCCTAAAGGAAGTCAACCCTAAATACTCATTGGAAGAACTGATGCTGAAGCTAAAACTCCAATACTTTGGCCACCTGCTGTGAAGAGCCAACTCACTGGTAAAAACCCTGCTGCTGGGAAAGACTGATGACAGAGGATGAGATGGTTTGGATGACATCACTGACTCATGGACATGAGTTTGAGCAAATTCTGGAAAATGGTGAAGGACAGTGAAGTCTGGCATGCTGCAGTCCATGGGATCACAAAGAGTCGGACACAACTGCTTGACTGAACAACCAACAAAGCTGCTGCTGCATTGAGGCCAGGAGACACTGGGCAGCTCTCTGTGTTTTAAGACAGAAATAGGCCAACAGGAAATGAAGAAGGCATACCAATAGGCACAGAAATCAAAGATGAAGCATATTTTAAGAAGAAAGATGGAACCGGGCATGTCCAACACTGTATAAAGTGCGCTCTTTTGAAAGAGGCCACCTGATTGGGCATTTGGGAGTTAAAGAGTTCTGAGATGATTTTTGGCGCAATGGTGGAAAACAAACCATTCTGAAAGGAGTTAAGTCAAGCAGCAGTGAGGGACTTGGCGAAATGAGCATGTGATGATTTTTAAAGAAAATCAGAACAGAAGGAGAGAATAATAGCCAAGCTACGGCAGGTTAGAGAGGCATTAAGGTTCAGAGAGAGGTTTCTTTGTGGGTATATTTATAAAGATGAGAGAAGCACTAAAGAGCAAGGGATGGAAGATTTAGGAAATAATTCATTACCCAAAGCACGGGCAGAAGACTTATGAGGGAAAGAAAAGAGGCAGCATTTATTAGACACTTAGCATGAGCCAGCTACTACACAGGAAGATAACATTGATACAGATAGTTAGAGAAAAGTAGTCTTTAGATCTCAGATCACCCATGAAAGTCTAACATCACCCACCTTTTACAGATGAAGAAACTGGAAGTTTAGTAACTTGCCCAAAGCCCACATTTAATAAGTTTAGCAGAGCTGAGACTTCAAGCTACTATTATTTACCTCAACAGAAGCAGAAGATATTCAGAAGAGGTGGTAAGAATACACAGGAGAACTATACAAAAAATATCTTAATGACCCAGATAACCATGATGGTGTGATCATTCATCTAGAGCCATACTTCCTGGAATGCGAAGTCAAGTCGGCCTTAGGAAGCATTATGATGAACAAAGCTAGCAGAGGTGATGGAATTCCAGCTAAGCTATTTCAAATCCTAAAAGATGATGCTGTTAAAGTGCTGCACTCAATATGCCAGCAAATTTGAAAAACTCAGCAGTGGCCACAGGAATGGAAAAGGTCAGTTTTCGTTCCAATCTCAAAGAAACACAATGCCAAAGAATGTTCAAACTATCATACAATGGCACTCATCTCACATGCTAGCAAAGTAATGCTCAAAATTCTCCAAGCCAGGCTTCAATAGTACATGAACTGAGAACTTCAAGATATTCAAGCAAGATTTAGAAAAGGCAGAGGAACCAGAGATCAAGTTGCCAACATGTGCTGTATCATCAAAAAAGCAAGAGAGTTCCAGAAAAACATCTACTTCCGCTTCATTGACTACACCAAAGCCTTTGTGTGGATCACAACAAACTGGAAAATTCTTCAAGAGATGGGGATACCTTACCTGCCTCTTAAGAAATCTGTATGTAAGTCATGAAGCACCAGTTAAAACCAGACATAGAACAATGGACTGGTTCCAAATTGTGAAAGGAATACCTCAAGGCTGTATAGTCACCCTGCTTATTTAACTTATACACAGAGTACATCATGCAAAATGCTGGGCTTGATGAAGCACAAGCTGGAACCAAGATTGCTAGAAGAAATATCAATAACCTCAGATATGCAGATGATACTACCTTTTGGCAGAAAGAGAAGAGGAACTAAAGAGAATCTTGATGAAAGTGAAAGAGGAGAGTGAAAAGGTTGGCTTAAAACTCACCATTCAAACAACTAAGATCATGGCATCTGGTCCCATCACTTCATGGCAAATAGATTATTTTCTTGGGCTCCAAAATCACTGCAGATGGTGACCACAGCCATGAAATTCTCAATCTATCCCTCCCCTTCTCCACCCTTTCCTCCTGGTAACGATAAGTTTGTTGTCTAAGTCTAATATAAGTGTGGGAACAATCTTAAGTACAAAGCCAGTGAACACCTTAGTGTTCTTAGAAAACAATCATATCTTACCTGTATTACACATTTATCTCTGGCTAAGTGCTGGAAATGTTCCATGTGGCCTCCATATCTACCATCTCTCTCTCACCATCTTGCTCTGTGACCCTGGAGGCTGACTCTTGGGAACAATACACCTGGTTCCCTTGCCTTCTGGCTTCTGATTGGGTCCTGCCAAGGGAGGTGAAAAGACCATAAAGAAGCCTGAGCGCCGATCAAACTGTGGTGCTGGAGAAGACTCTCGAGAGTCCTTTGGACTAAAAGGACATCAAACCAGTCAATCCTAGAAGAAATCAACCCTGAAGATTCATTGGAAGGACAGATGCTGAAGATGAAGCTTCAATACTTTGGCCACCTGATGCAAAGAGCCGACTCACTGGAAAAGACCGATGCTGGCAAGATTGAGGGCAGGAGGAGAAGGGGACGACACAGGATTAGATGGTTGGATAGCATCACTGATTCAATAGACATGAGTTTGGGCAAACTCCAGGAGATGGTGAACGACAGGGAAGCCTGGTGTGCTGCTGTTCATGGGGTCACAAAGAGTCAACATGACTTGGGGACTAAACAACAACAAGGGGAGGTGATGGCTGAGGACAGGAGAACAGGGAATGGGGACACGGCTTGGACCACAGCTTTCTCCTGCCACATCACCACGGATCGATCAGATCCTTGTAAAAAGCCACAGCTTCGGTCAGGAAGCCATCTTCTACAGCAGTTGCCACCCTTCAGGGTGCTTCATTGTCCTCTTATCTCTCCCACATCTTTGAAAAGGATCTCTATTAAATTCTTCCCCATTACTTTGTCCGAGGGCACCATCTGTGTCTTGCCAAGCCGCAACAAGCCACCTGATAACAATATGCTCCTGGATGCTTCCTCACATACAATAACATGGTTGCCCCTACAAGCATCCACTTCCCACACACTGATATGTACGTCACACTTCTATATGTACATCAGCCAACTGCAAAGTCTTCAGAATGGAAAAACTGAAACATTTTTCACAATATAAGCTGAACCTTAGAGCTGAGTATCAGTTGAACCTCACACCCCAAATAACTTAAGAAGGGATGACATTTAATCACGGATCTCAGCATTCTCAAGTCCTTTAAACCTCCCCTAAAGAAACGAATCCTGGATGTGACTGACCCAGGTTCAGAAACGGAAGAAATATACCAGATCTAATATACCAATTAGATTCAAGTTCAAAGCTCTTCCTGGTTCTGGTCTTGAAAGGGAGGCTAGCAAATCTTTCTCTTATGATTCATACTCTCTGATAGAGACTTAATTTAAAATATTAATTTGCCTTTCAAAAAGGTAATGACACAGTGGATGCCCTCAGGACAGCTTCTTTTCTGTCCACCTCTCTCTCCTTCCGGCCCCAAAGGAAAAAAAGTACCCTGAGTCTTTCTTACTGACGTCATTCGCTTATTTGGGGAAGGTGGAACCACCCAAGTTTTACTTTTCATGTGTAGTTTCTTCCTCAAGCCCTGAGTGAGCACTGCGAGGTGTTGGTCAGAGGAAGCTCCCTTTGCACCAGGTATGCCTGGCCCCCACCCCGAGCAGAGCAGCGGCTCCGGACACCAGCACTGACTCTGCCCCAAGCCTCCAGGTCTAGTCTGTGACTCCAGGCCAGTCACCATCGCACTCTTTCTTTCTCTCTGGGCCCCTCTTTACTTCCTCTGTAAACTAACAGGTTTACATTAAATCAGCAGTTCTTTTTCAAGAATGGAGTGGGTTGGTTTTTTTTTATCATTTAAAACGCATCATAGTCTTGAGAGGTGGTGGTTACGTTTATGCGTCTGGTCCAAGATCATGTTCAAAGCAGGTCTGGCTTTTGGGAATCTTTATTGTAACTCCACAACCCTGAGGCAACCTTTAATACATCTTAGCCACATGCTGGGCTTCCCTGGTAGCTCAGATGGTAAAGAATCACCTTGCCATGCAGGAAACCTGGGTTTGATCCCTGGGTCGGGGAGATCTCTTGGAGGAGGGAATGGCTACTCACTCCAGTATTCTTGCCTGGAGAATGCCATGGACAGAGGAGCCTGGCAGGCTACAGTCCATGGGTTGCAAAGAGTTGGATATGACTGAGTGACTAAGCACAAGCACTAGTCACATGTTAGAACCTCTGTACCCTCAAATCTCCTGCTGCTGCTGCTGTTAAGTTGCTTTAATGGTGTTCAACTCTGTGCGACCCCATAGACAGCAGCCCACCAGGCTCCTCTGTCCCTGGGATTCTCCAGGCAAAAATACTGGAGTGGGTTGCCATTTCCTTTTCCAATGCATGCATGCATGCATGCCAAGTCACTTCAGTTGTGTCCGACTCTGTGCGACCCTATAGACAGCAGCCCACCAGGCTTCTCCATCTACAGGATTCTCTAGGCAAGAATACTGGAGTGGGTTGCCATTTCTTTCTCCAAAATTTCCTGCATGTTGGTTTTTTCGTGAATACCTAAGACTTGGCATTCATATACAGGCCCGGCACGAGAGAATCTCAGTGTCTTCCTGGGGTGCCAGGCTTGGCCCAGGACACTAAAAGAACGACCCTAAATCTCTGGAGTGTAAGGCCCTAGTTAGAGGCTGAGGTAATCTACTCAGGGATTGGGTCAGGTTTTCCCCCAACTCTGGACCTCAGATCTAACCAAAGAAAAGATTGGCATCTCTGAGGCAGAGATTTTAGAGAGAAGCACTGTAGACACTTTTTAGGCAAGGGCTATCCAATGCCAAGGACAGGCCGCATCCCATCCCAAGCCACATATTCATCCGAATTTGCCCTAGCTCTCTGGGAGAACAGTGGACACTGAGGATTGACCTATATGGCTCCCACTCAAAATAGCCCATTAAAAAAAAAAAATCTAGTCTCCCAGAGGACTAGATTCTTAATTACAGTTCAAGTTTTGATCAAGCCAGGTATCACCACCCAAACTCCAAATCCCCCTTAGGATTTCAAGAAGACCTTAGCCTATACAGAGAAAGGAACCTAGGTAAATTAGCTTAAGTGTCAGATTGCATGCAGAGCCATCAAAAGGTGCAGGAATGACTGTGTGAACCTTCAGAAGGTCTGCTGGTCTGTGCAATAATGTGAACACAATGGGGCTTCCCTGGTGGTCCAGTGGTTAAGAATCCATCTCGCAACACAAGGGACGCTGGTTCGATTCCTGGTTTGGGAAGATCCCACGTGTCGTGGAGCAACCAAGCTTGTGTGCCACAACTGCTGAGCCCAAGCTCTAGAGCCCATGAGCTATAACCACTGAAGCTGAGTGCCTTAGAGTCTGTGCCCCGCAGCAAGAGAAGCCGCTGCAAGGGGAAGCCTGAGCAACTAGAGTCAGTAGCGCCCACTTGCCACAACTAGAGAAAGTAAGTGCCCAGCAGCAAAGACCTAGTGCAGCCATAATAAATACGTTAATTAAATATTTTTGAAAACATGAACACAACGGTGGTGATGTAGGACCTCACTCTTCTGACTGGGACTTGCCTCATGACATGATAGGGAGAACTTGGACTGTCGCTAAGAACCTGCCCTTCTCCTGTGAAACACACCAGATTCAGGTTTTTCTGAAACTGCCAGACAATCACCCAGAAACAGTCTCTTCCTGGAGCGGCAACTTTCAGGGCCACTGTCACCACCATCTGTCCAGTCCTGAGGCACAAGGCTCCGGGCTCCTAGGGCGTCATGCAAAATCAGATCCAAGAGCTGCCCGGGGAAGAGTTGGGGAGGGAGAGGGGAGGGGAGTGAGGAAGCCCCACAGAAATGAGCAAAGCTCCATCATCTCACCCCTGTTCAAAAGTCCCCTACCTCTGGCCAGGAGTTTCCATGGAAACCTCATAAGTTCTATCTATAGGGAAAGAAAAAAAGGAAAAAAGACACAACCTGAGGTATGTACGGATTAGCTCCAAGAAAGGCAGGCAGAGGAGGGAGTGCGGAGCTCGCCTGGGAGGACGCAGAGCTGATCATTATCCTGATCCAAACAAAAAGGGGCAGCGACTCTGTGAAAAGTAGGCTGCCTTCAGTCACAGAATCAGGAGGGAGGTGGGGTGGACAAGCAGGTACGAGCGCTAGCAAGTTGAGTGGGGAGGGCGAGTGTGTGGAAGCAACTACCTGGAAAGGAGGGACTAAGACCATGAAAGGGATCTCAGGCCAGAGGTTCCTCCCAGAGGAGGGAGAGGACAGCAGCAGAGAACAGAGCTGGTGGGAAGTTTAGACGGCAACAGACAGTAGCCTCTTACACTCTTTATCACCTCAGACCACCTGCGGAGTTGATCCGTCTAGCACTCAAAATTCCAGGTTGTAATACCTTAAAATACTAATAAAGTGTCTGGAGGTGTCTTGTACATCTTTGTCTTATAAAATTGCAATACCTTGAGGCACTTGTAAAGAAGAACTCTGTTAAACTCTTTTTCTCCTAATCTTGACTTTAAAATGAAGTTTGAGGGAGGAAGAGTCTCTGAGACGTAAATGTCACACAATTTGGTTTTTTAAAAATAGACCATGAGGAGCAAAGAAATAAATGTAAGAGCTAAACTTTTAAAACCCTCAGAAGAAAACAAAGGCATAAATCTTTGTGACCTTGAATTAGGCAATGGTTTCTTAGATATGACACCAAAAGCACAAGCAATAAGAGATAAATAAATAGGACATGATAAAAACTGAAAACTTTTTGTGCTTCAAAGGACACTCTAAAGACAGTAAAAAGAAAAATCCAAAGAATTGGAGAAAGTTTTCATAATTCATGTCTGATAAGGGCCTTATATATAGAATATGTAAAGAGCTCCTGCAATTTAATAATAAAAAAGAAACAATTTTAAAATTAGCGAAGGATCCTGAATAGACATATCTCCATAGAAGACATACAAATAGCCAATAACTATATTAAAACGTACTCAACATCATAAGCCATCAGGGAAATACAAATCAAAATCACCATGAAAATCAAAACTACAGTGAGATATCACCTCACAGTGCTCAGAATGGCCATCATCGAAAAAACCTACAAACAATAAATGCTGAAAAGGGAACCCTCTTGCACAGCTGGTGGGAATGTAAATTGAAACAGCCACTATGGGTCGATCCTGGGGTCAGGAAGATCCCCTGGGGAAGGAAATGGTAACCCACTCCAGTATTCTTGCCTGGAGAATCCCATGGACGTAGAAGTCTGGTAGGCTACGTCCATGGGGTCGCAACACATACATATAGAATCTAGAAAAATGGTACTGATGGACCTATTTGTGGGGCAGGAATGGAGATGCAGATATAGAGAACAGACTTGTAGACCCAGCAGGGAAGGAGAAGGTGGGATGAACTGAAAGAGCAGCATTGAAACATATACGCTACCATATGTAAAAGAGACAGCTAGTGGGAAGCTGCTGTGTATACAGGGAGCTCAATCCAGTGCCCTGCAACAACCTAGAGAGGTGGGACTGTGAGGGGCGGGAGGTTCAAGAGGGAGGGGATATATGTATACTTAAGGCTGATTCAGGTGGTTCTATGGCAGAAGCGAACACAACATTGCAACGCAATTATTCTCTAATTAAAAAAAAAACCACAATGAGGTAACTTCACACCCACTAGGATGGTTATAATAAAAATGATGATAACAAGTATTGGTAAAAATATGGAGAAACTGGAATCTTCGTGCATTCCTGGTGTATATAAGATAAGATGATTCTGCCACTTTAGAAAAGTCTAGCAGCCCTCAAGAGCTTTTACATAGTCACCATTGCGCGTGTGCGTGCTTGCTCAGTCATATTCAGCTCGTTGCAAACCCGTGGTCTGTAGCCCACTAGGCTCCTCTGTCCATGAAATTTTCCAGGCAAGGATACTGGAGAGGATTGCTATTTCCTATTGCAGGAGATCTTCCCCAGGGATCAAACTCGCATTCTTGTGTCTCCTGCATTGGCAGGCAGATTCTTTACCACTACACCACCTGGGAAGCTCTCCATGATCTACCAATTGTTGTTGTTTAGTCACTAAGTCACATCTGACTCTTTTGCAACCCCATGGACTATAGCCCGCCGGGCTCTTCATTTCAGATATATACCCAAGAGAAATGAAAACATATATCTATACAAAAACTTCATAATAGCCAAAAACTACAAACAACCCACATGTTTATCAACTGATTAGATAAGTAAAATGTGACATAACCATACAACAGAATATAATTCAGTCATAAAAAGGAAGGAAGTACTGATACATGCCACATTTCTAAACCTTGAAAATATTATGTCAAGTGAAAGAAGCTAGTCACCAATGACTACAGATTGTATGATTCCACTTATAAGAAATACCCAGAGTAAGCAAATTCAATCCGTAGAGACAGAACGTAAATTAATGGTTGTCTAGGACTGGGGAGATGAGGGGGAAACGGGAAGTGACTGTTAATGGCACAAGACTTCTTTGAGGAGTGATGAAATGTTTTAAAACTGATTGTGGTGACAGTTGCACAACTCAGTGAATAGACTAAAAACCACTAGAGTCTACACTTTAAATGGGTTAATTGTATGGAATGTGAGTTACAGCTCAATAGAGCTGTTATTAAGAAAAACAGACCAAGAGAAACTGTAGCATACTGATCTTGTCCTTTAGAGTTTTGATATTCAGGATTTTTTTTTGCATGATTATTATTTCAAAACATATACTGCACTGATGCTAATATATTATTCATCTTGATTACTGAGTTTTTTGCTACTTTCTTAGATTTTGTGCCCAAGGCCAGTGCTTCATTTGCATCACCCTACAAAGCCCTGAATTGGGTTTGGTAGCACAGACAGAATCCTTTAAAGAGCCTTGCCTGATCCCCAGAGTGTCAGCTGGAGGCTCCCTCCCACATCCTGTTTTCTCCTGCTCCCTCACAACCTGAGTTGTCAAATACAGGCACCATTAACTCTCTTGGTGCTCTTTGCTGCTCCTTCATACACACTTTCTCCCACTAGCTTCACGTGTGCATACATATGTGTGTGTATGTGTAATTATGAAGAATAAAGACGATTCTGCAAAAATGAAAGTGGGCAACTAACCCAATTTTCAAAAAATGAGAAGAAAGCAGATTCTACAAAGTACAGACCAGTGAGTACGAACTGATCTCTAGATTTCCCAAACTGGATTATTTCACAAGTTTATAAACATTCACAAAGCAAAGCTGTTTCCAACAGCAGGTAGCAAACTTTCGCTAAAACCAAGAAATGTCAAATGAACTTCATCACCTTTGTTGACACAGTTATTAGACTACAATAACAGATTTAAGGACTTGCAAAACACATTGAATACTTAGATTTTAATAATGCATCCAGCAGTATCTGTACATCATTGCTAACAGGATAAAGAAATATAGGCAAAATGATTGCATATTCAGAAGAGTTGTAGCTATTTGATTGATGGTATGTGAATTTAATTCACTCTAAATAAGCTGGTGTGTGCATACTAGGTTGCTTCATTCGTATCCGACTCTTTGTGACCCTATGGACTGCAGCCCGCCAGATTCCTCTGTCCATGGGATTCTCCAGGCAAGAATACTGGAAAGGGTTGACATTTCCTCCTCCAAGGGATCTTCCCAACCCCAGGGATCAAACCTGCATCTCTCACATCTCCTGCATTGCAGGCAGATTCTTTACCATCTGAGTCAAAAAAGTAAAGCAGCTGCAAAAAAGATGAAGTTGACCTTGGGCTCCATCCATGTTCAAATGTCTGAATGCCTGCTCTACTCTACAGCTGGTTTCCCAGGAATATGGTGCTCATTTCTTGGGGTTCCACTTTTTAAGGGGATACCACCAACCAAGTATCCCTGTTGGCACAGTGTAAAGAATTTGCCTGCAATGCAGAAGATATGGGTTCGATCCTTGGGTCCAGAAGAGTCCCTGAAAAAGGAAATAGCAACCCACTTCAGTATTCTTGCCTGGGAAATTCCATGGACAGAGGAGCCTGGTGGGCTACAGTCCTACAGTCCACGGGGTAGCAAAAGACCTGACTAAGCAAGAAAACAACAACCAAGTGAAGTGCTTCCAGAGGACAACAAGGCTGGGGCAGAGAATCAAAAGCTTATTATAAATCATATTTAATTTTAAAAAGTCAAGGTCGGGTCTTTGGTGCACAGCAGTGAAGCCATAGGGAAACATAGTAGCTACTCTGAAATATTTGAAGGACTCCAAACGAGAAACAAAACCGGAATCAACTTAATGAAATCCAGAAGGGCCGAATTAAAGCCAGACAATAGAAGATTAAAAAAAAAAAATCAGCTCAACTGAAAGAAGGGCCTCTCCCCTGAGCCTGAGTGGTCCCCTCAGTCCAATGGTGAAGAGTTACCTTCAAAGAAAGCTTTCAAGTTAGAAAGCCTCGCTGGGATATTGTAGATGGGATTTAAGTAATTAGAGGAGGTCGGGGCCCATGTCTTATTGGGTTGCTTCCAAATCAGAGATACTATGAATCTGGGTTTCTTGTCTTCTCTCCCTTCTAGCCTTTCATACCCTTTCTACTGCACTGAGTATTTGAAAGATGTTCTTCAGCCATAACCCACGGTTTTGACCTATTCCATTCCCCTAAAACTGCTCTCCAGCCCTGCTGTCGCCCTCCCTTCCTCCTTGTTGCCATCTTCCCCCATCCCTCTTGAGGCTGACACAGTACAACGCTTCATGCTCTTCCCACAACTCCCCGCTGAAACTAGGTTACGTGAGAAAAAAATAGGAAAAAAAAAGGACAGAGTAATAGGAACTGAAGACAGCATAGTGTGCCTGTTACACTCTGCTGTGAAAACTCTAACACGTGCTGGCTTTGGGACACATGCAGACGTTCATGGAACTGAATGGATCGGGTTCACGTGAATTAGCCTCAGCAGTGTCTCATACACTGTTATCTTTCTGCATAGCAGTCAATGCTTGTAACAGATTCCATGTCCGTTTCCAGGCTCTACTGCTACATTCCAAAGGCCAGACCATGACAGCTTGGCCTCTGTTGTATCCCCATGGAGGCACTCCATTGCTAGCAATTAAGTAAATGAAGAATTTCTCTTGGGACTTCCCTGGTGGTCCAGTGGTTGAGAATCCACCTGCCAATTTAGGGGACACAGGTCAACCCCTGGTCTGGGAACTAAGATCCCACATGCCACAGTGCAACTGAGCCCTGAGCTGCAACTACTGAAGCCTGAGAACCCTAGAATCTGTGCTGTGCAACAAGAGAAGTCACCACAGTGAGAAGCCTGGGCACCTTAACTAAAAAGTAGCCCCCACTGGTCATAGCTAGAGAAATGCCATGCAGCAATGAAGACCTAGCACAGCCAAAAATAAAATTAAAAAAAAAAAAAAAAGAATTTCTCTTATCTTTCCCCCTACATCTAGATTGATTAAGACTATGCTGATGGAAATCTTGCTTAAGGACAGAGTGCACAGAACTTGAGGGTTAATAGAAACGTCAGGAAACACCTGGCATAACCATCCCTACCTCACCCCACCCCCATTTGACAGATGAATAAACTAAGGCCAGAGAGAGGAAATACTTGGGAAGTAGCAGAGCTGGAAACCCAAATGAACTCTTCTGGTTTCTGAGACACAGAGTGTCACAAGAATAGAAAAGATGGTCTTGGAGCCACCTCAAACTGGGCTCCAATATGCCAAGTCTCCCCCTTACAAGCGCCATAATTTCGAGCCAGTTAATTAGGGTCTCCAAGCCTCTGTCTTTAGAAGTGAATGGGAAAGATCGTACCTTCCACCACGTCACTAGCACACAGAATATGCTCAGTAAGTGGGACCTCTGATAACTATTATCAAGTCCAGAGTTCTGTCCACCACAACTGGAGTCCCCATTCCCGGGGACCGAGGGTCTGTGCCATCTGCTGCCTGTTAACCAGGCCGCACAGCATGCGTGAGCAGCTGGCGAGTGAGCGAAGCTTCATCTGCCGCTTCCCATAGCTCCCATTACCTCCTGAACCACCCTCGCCACTCCCACCCCCACCTGTGGAAAATTTGTCTTCCATGAAACCAGTCCCTGGGCCAAAAAAGGTTGGAGACCGTTGCCATACAACACACAGGCCCCTGGCTTTGTACCTGTAGGAAAAGCCATGCATCTGTGATAAATGGAGAAAAAGGTGGTGACACAGCAGCTCTGAGTGCCTGCTGTATGCTTTTCCATTCTTAATTTAAAGCATGGAGGAGGATTCCCTGGCGGTCCAGTGGCTAAGACTCCGTTCTTCCAATGCAGGGGGCAGGGACTCAATACCTGGTTGGGGAACTAAGCTTCTGCATGGGGCATAGAGTAGTCTGAAAAAAAGGTATTAAAAAAATAATAAAGCACAGAAGAGCGACATTCAAACGGTGGAACAACTGTGATTCCCACAGATGCCCTCTTTCAGCTGGGAGCACATGGCCAAGAAGGAAAATCCATTTCATTCAAGTTTAGTATCTTTTGTGAGTCTTGTCTTTGGATAGCTAACCCTTCCTCTCCATTCTCTACAATAGGGGTTTCCCCAGTGGCTAGGCCTGGGTTTGGTCCCTGAGTCAGGAAGATCTCCTGAAGGAGAAATTCTCCTCCAGTATTCCAGTACTCTCGCCTGGAAAATTCCATGGACGGAAGAGCCTGGCAGGCTACAGAGCATGGGGTCACAGAGTCGGACACGACTGAGCGCACGCACACCCTGCATTAGGGCCGCTCATATAGAGAAAAACAGAGAATCAGTAAGTATATACTGTGCTGTGCTGTGCTTAGTCACTCAGTCGGATTGACTGACTCTTTGTGACGCCATGGACTGTAGCTTGCCAGGCACTTCTGTCCATGGAGATTCTCCAGGCAGGAATACGGGAGTGGGTTACCACGCCCTCCTCCAGGGGATCTTCCTAACCCAGGGATTGAATGCAGTTATTCCGCACTGCAGGCAGATTTTTACCATCTGAGCCACTGGGGAGCCCATGTCTACTGGAAGGGGTAGCCTATCCCTTCTCCAGGGGATCTTCCTGACCCAGGAATCAAACTGGGGTCTCCTGCATTGCAGGTGGATTCTTTACCAGCTGAGCTACCAGGGAAGCCCAAGTATATACTGCTGCTGCTGCTAAGTCGCTTCAGTCATGTCCGACTCTGTGTGACCCCGTAGACCGCAGCCCACCAGGCTCCCCCGTCCCTAGGATTCTCCAGGCAAGAACACTGGAGTGGGTTGCCATTTCCTTCTCCAATGCGTGAAAGTGAAGTCGCTCAGTTGTGCCCAACTCTTCTCGACGCCATGGACTGCAGCCCACCAGGCTCCTCTGTCCATGGGATTTTCCAGGCAAGAGTACTGGAGTGGGGTGCCATTGCCTTCGATACTACCTCCCACCGATTCTGGGTGGTCCTTGAGGACACAGGGCAGGGAGCATGTCCAGTTCAGAGGTCCGTCACTGAGGGAACTCAAGGCAACAGGGCGTGTTGACAATGCCCCCTTCCCTTACAGCTTGCTTCCCTGCCTTCGGAACTGCTGCTTCTAATGTTCCCAGACCAGCACCTCACTTCCCTGGTGACAGAGACCCCTTCTCCTCTTCTGTGATGATGTTACCACTGAGATGTCACACTCCAGAGGCCCTGTGACTCAGTTCCTCCCACGGAACCTCCCTGTTTCCTGCAGGTGGCACACACTCCGCCTTCCCAGCATTAATGCTTGGTCTACCCAGAATGTCTCATCCAACTGGAGATTGATCATTCAGTTTGCACAAGTGAGATAAATTTTGGAATTTGGCTGCCGACGTTTTGAGCCATTTATCTTTGGATTTTCATAACAGCTATCATCCTGGTGTGACACGGATAGAAAAGACAGAGGAGGTGCCTCCCAAGATAAGTCAGCCTAAAGGAAATGAATGCAATAGTTTTATCTTATTGGATCTATTTATTATACTGTCGGAGGAATTCAGAAGCTGAGAAGAGGAACGATCGAAGGGAGGTGAGGTTTGTTTGTCAAGGAAGACACTGGGGTTCTTTTAGAGCAGTTCTTGGGAATGATCGGAAGTAGAAATGGGTGAGAGGGAAAATGATCATGCTGGTTAATATGGTAGGTGGGATCCCACATAAATTTTATGGGTGTAACAGTCACAGAACTGAACTACAAGAATAGTGAACTACAATAATTCCACACATGTTACTTTAGTTAAGTAGCAGCTATTGAGTTTCCAAAATCCCATGGTAATTCTAAAACACAGCAAGACTTGGACACAGGATAAGCAGAGATAGCAGCCCAGACACAATCCCTGTGGGAGGAAAGAATTCAGATTTAAAGGACTTGGTCCAAGTCCCTCGCTTCCCTTACCTCAGAAAGTTCCTGTTCCTTCAACGGCCACACGACACTGCCCTTCCCCATCTGGCTCTGTCTCTTCTAACAGCTAAGAGACGTGTCCACCTCTTTGCTTTCTCCTTTCTTAAGAATCACTATTTTTATTTTTTTAATGTTTGGTTGTGCTGCACATGGGCTTTCTCTAGGTGTGGGGGGCAGGGCCTACCCTCCAGGGGTGGCACGCTGGCTCAGCAGTTATGGTTCACGGGCTTAGTTGACCCAAGGTATGTGGGATCTTCCCAGACGAGGGGAAGCCATGTCCCCTGCACTGGCAGGTGGATTCTTAACCACTGAGCCACCAGGGAAGTCCCACTGCTTTTCTTGGGGTTGGCTATTTTTGCCACCTCTACTGCTTGGCACAGGTTGCTATTAATGGAAAGCAGTCTAATCTCCAAGCTTCTGATAGAGATAAACCTCTGTGGCACACACTGTAGGTTGCTACTTCAACACTCATTTCAGATGCCCTCTTTCCATGCCCTTACGTATTATGGAAGCTGAAAAGAATAAATACTTTTTTCAGCCTCCTTTGCAGCCAGTGGTGGGTCTTTCCAGCTCTGGTCAATGAGACAGGAAGGCAAGTGTCCTGGGAAGCTTCTGGAAAATCTAGGCTTCCTTAAAGAAGGACAGACAGCACTGGCACCACCACATTCCCCTTCTCTCCACCTTGAACATGAGCTTAATATGCGAGCTAAACAACCTTTTCACGACCACAAAGTAACAGCGTGAGGATCAAAGGCAAAACTGGAGAGGATAGTATAGTGGAAATGACCCTGGGTCTTCAACTGCCTAAACCAATGCCAGGAACCACTTTTTTCTGGGCTTCTTATTGCATGAAAAATATCATCACATATGTGTGTAAGCTGATATTGATTTTTTGGTAAATTGAAAACAGACACTTCTAATTGGACTACTTTCTTGACGCAATCATTTGCAACCAGTTTAGATCTGCACCTAAATATGATTATGACATTACCATGATCAAATTCCTCAGTAGCCTTCCCTTGCCCTTAGAATAAAGTCTGAGGATCTTAGCACGTATATAAGGTCCCGCGTAACCTTATCAAGTGCACCTACCAAGACATCTTATCTCCTTCAAACCACCTCTCATATTTTACTTGTGTAATTCTAAAACCCTTAATGCTTCCTATGAAACCACACTTTCTTTGGCCTCTGTCACTTTGCTTAGGTTTTCTCTGCCTACAAGGTTCTCCCCACTTTTCTTTGCTTGGACTCTCTCTTTCTTTTATGGCTGTGCCAAGTCGAACACAGGATCTTAGTTCCCCACTGGGGATGGAACCCATGTACCCTGCAGTGGAAGCCCGGGGTCTTAACCACTGGACCACGAGGGAAGTCCCTGCTCTCTATTATCCTTCAATGGATTCTAAACGCTTAAGCATCACCTCCTCAAGGAAATGTTTCTCCATGCTCCCAGGAGGGCTGGGTGCCCCTCTTCTCTATTACTAAAGCACCTGCACATATTTCTGTCATTGTCCTAAAGAGCTTCCCTGGTGGCTCAGATGTTAAAGCATCTGCCTGCAATGCGGGAGATCTGGGTTTGATCCCTGGGTTGGGAAGATCCCCTGGAGAAGGAAATGGCAACCCACTCCAGTATTCTTGCCTGGAGAATCCCATGGACAGAGGAGCCTGCTAGGCTACAGTCCATGGGGTCGCAGAGTCGGGCACGACCGAACGACTTCATTTTCACGTGGCTCAGAGGTTAAAGCGTCTGCTTGTAATGCGGGAGACCTGGGTTCGATCCCTGAGTCGGGAAGATTCCCCTGGAGAAGGAAATGGCAACCCACTCCAGTATTCTTGCCTGGAGAATCCCATGGACAGAGGAGCCTGCTAGGCTACAGTCCATGGGGTCGCAGAGTCGGGCACGACCGAACGACTTCATTTTCACGTGGCTCAGAGGTTAAAGCGTCTGCTTGTAATGCGGGAGACCTGGGTTCGATCCCTGAGTCGGGAAGATTCCCCTGGAGAAGGAAATGGCAACCCACTCCAGTATTCTTGCCTGGAGAATCCCATGGACAGAGGAGCCTGGTGGGCTACAGCCCACAGGGTCACAAAGAGTTGGACACAACTGAGCGACTTCACTTCACTTCACTCCTATCAGAGATGAACTGAGTACAAATCTAACTTTTTCCCTAAAGAGTGAATTTGTCTGACAACAGGGCTTATGACTTTACTCTTCTTTACTTTAGTAAAGAAGTAAGATTTTTTTCCTTTTTCTTCTTTCCAGTTTCTTTACTTACTTTTTCTTTAATTTACTTTTTTACTTTACTCAACACAACCCTAATATTTAACAGAGATGTTATTGTGTTTCAGATGTACATATATGCACATATATGTTCCTGAGTGGGCACATTTTTGTCTCAAATATTCATTCATTCATTCATTTTTATGAAAGAAAAGAAAAGCCTCAGTAATCCAAAAGTCCTAAGTGATGAAGATAGAAATCTGAAGAAAAATAGCCAAATAGAAATCTCTTTACAGTGTTGTAAACACAACAATGTGTTCACCTGCTTGAGGAAAGAGATGGTTCCAAAGATAAATGAAGAATCATTGCCATACAGTCACCACTGAGGTGAGCTTAAGGATAATATGGACTTACGAGTTTAAGGGCAGAGAACTGAGTTGAGGGGGAGCAGGGAGGGTATGGGAAGGAGGTAGCAAATGCACCAATGAAAAGAGCCAGTTTATAAAAGTTGTTCTCATCCAGGTGTCCTTAGAATATGATGCTATACTATCCAAGTGGACTGGCAGAGCTCCCTTCTGTCTTTGCAACAAAAAGTTGTTACGTCTTTTCTTTCCAATTTCTTCAGTTTCTTCTGTCATAACCTACATCTTCAAGAATGTTTAGCATACTTTGAGAAAGCAGAATCTTTGATTAATTCTCTGCCCCTGTTACTAGTATTTTCATTTTCTGCTCTGGCCACTGACATTGTAAAATGGGCAGCCTCTACTACGGTGACCACCATCCCTCCTTTTGCTCATTATTCCCCTGCAATAGGGCTGCAGTCTCACTGCATTATGGAAATGTGTTTGTTCTCCGAGATCAATTTCAATCATCAAATTCCTCTTGGTCTGCAGTCTCCTTTTTTTCCTCTGTTGCATCTTAGCACCCATGATCACACCCCATGATCTCATCTTCTCCTCACTTTCTTCAAACTCTCTACTTCTGAGCTTTGACGACTTGACAGTAACCCTATTCCCAAATCAGTCGTTCTTTGACTTAAAAAAGATATGTTTATTTGGTTGCACCAAGTCTTAGCTGTGGCACACAAGACCTTTAGTTGCAGCATGGAAATCCTTAGTTGCAGCATATGGGATATAGTTCCCTGACCAAGGATCGAACCTAGGCACCCTGCATTGGGAGGGCAGCATTTTACCCACTGGACAACCAGGGAAGCCCCTGACTTTTTCATAGGCTTTCCTTCTTCCCCCATCCCTTAGACATGAGCATTCTCCATATAGATAAATGAATGTCTTTGTCAGAGAAACATCTACCCCTCAATGTGAACTCCAGAAAAACTTAGGATAGGGGGACATGGCAGAGCCAACCAGTTTGAAAATTTGTCAGAGATGGTATTACAATCCATTGATACCTCCCAGACAATAGAGTGAATATTTTGAGTTTACAAGAGAAGGTCCTAGCTCCTGAGCCTGACATCAGTGAGGCTATAATGTACATTTTCAACCTTATCACTCACTCTTTTCCTCCAGAACACCTCCGAAGAGTAGACATTCTTTAAACACCTTTTTTATAAATTCAAATTTCACTATTTGCTCGATATCGAAATCACAGAATTGAGGAAAATCACCTTTGTTTTATGTAAACTATAAAAGGCCAACCAAATCATGTTTGATGAAAAGAACAATTTTAAATTAGAAGCTAATATATAATGTTTCTCTCCCAGAGAAACTCTGGATATATAATAACTTTCACTTTTTCTTTTATTAACAATATTTGGGCATATTAGTTTTATCTTTTTTCATGTTATTTTTAAAGCAACAATGGAGGTAAAAAAATATTCCTTACTCTTGAAAATATTTTTGGCATGATCTTAGCTGCTAAGTTGTGTCTGATTCTTTTGCAATCCCATGGATATAGCCCACCAGGCTCCTCTGTCCATGGGATTTCCCAAGCAAGAACACTGGAGTGGGTTGCCATTTCTTTCTTCACATCAGACATCTCTGATCAAACAGATGAGCACACAAAACTTTCATTCATGGATAATACCATCTGCCCCCGCCCCAAATATTCTCTACTCTTCAACAATATAACACGCCTTGAACTTGCCCATCCTTATGTTTTGTTCATATCACCCTCCTTGTCTGAAATACTTTTCCCACTTATTTTTCATCTATGTAAAGTTCAAGGTCCCATGTGAGTTTTGCTTTCTTTGAAACCTCCCCTCCTTATTAACACAATATTTATTATGTTTCACATGTTGGGTATTTAGTGTTTTCTTAATTATTTTTAAATGACTTCTTGCCCAGCAACTCTTAAAGTGACCTGAGGATGGGAGGCATCTTATGCTTCTCTGTCCCCCCACCTCCATAAGCCTAACTTCAAATCTTTGACAGAGGCAATGTCTGGTAAATCGTTTCCGAGAGCTTTATTTCATGTCACACAGTTGAGTTGGAAGCTCAGGCTTGAAATCAGACCTAGATTAGAATCTCAGCTCTGAATGCTAGTTAAATAATTTTGAGGAAGTCCTTAAGTCCTCCAAATCTTGGTTTTCTTATCTGTGAAATTAGAAAATTACCAGTACTGACTCAGGATGGTGTTGTGAACTAAGTGAGACCAGGAATGCACTATGCTTAGCAAAGAGTTTGGTCCATGACACAGTTTTCAATAAAAATCACTGATGACAATGATGAAGAGGTTGATAATTCGCCCAGACCTAGATCAATGCCAAGGTCAAATGGATAGCTTTTATTGACACTGTGTCTTCTCTGAGGAAAGTTCACTCACAGAAGAGTATTTTCTTGTATGTGACATGGAGAGAGATGCCATCATGTCCCACCTAGGCTGTGGCAACTAAGTGACAGAGCTTTAAGGAATGTTTTATACAGTTCCTTCCTAGGGTTGGCTCTCCCACATCTGTTGCTAAGCACTCAGCACAGAGTGACAGCCATCAGCCCTACACTGGGGTGATCTGGAAACAAAAGCAGAGGGTACCTGGCAGCTGCTTTGCAATAATTTAATCAAATGGCAGGAAAGTGCTCCAGGAGGCTGTTAATCAAAGTGAGAGGTACAGGCTGTCATACCTGTAGGGTCAGCGATCTGAAGGATGCCAGGTCTTTAAATTCCCTTTCTGCATTAGACGTGAATTAGGCTGCTCTCCAGCTTTAATTCCAAAGATAGTAGTAAATCTGTGGTTGGAAATCTCTGAACTTTAATGATATCCATGTTTGAGATATGGCTCCTCGAAACTCTGGACTGTGGTTTCAGTTAAGAGTTCAACACAGACAGTGGTTTCTCATGAGAGAAGAAGGGGCCTCTGTGTAGTAGAGTCCTGTTTACTTGTGTTCCATCTCTGAGACTCCACAGGACAATGGCCCTTCTTGGAAAACTAGACTCAGTTTGACTGGGGCAGGGGATAATTGGGCAGACAAAACAGAAAATTACTGAATGAGTAATTTAAGAACAGATGGAAACAATAGCACAGATAACATAGGGACAATCCAGACAACAAACACATACCTCATAACATTTTGGAAGCAGTTAGTAGCATTTGAACAAGACCAGGAAAACTTTCAAAGCATAGAGACCATCAATATATTGGAAGTGCCTTACCACATCTCACATTTCACAGCTAGCATGTCTAAATACACACTCAGTAAAGCTATTAACATGGATGGCTACAAGGCTGTTAACTGATATTTTGTCCAGATGGGGATACTCCCTGGGGAAACCAAATCAGAAAACAAAATAGTCAGCCAATAGGAAACAATTCTCAGAGTGACCATGTGTTCTATAGAGCTAAACTGTTAGGGACCTCAAGCTCTGGCGAAAAGAGCCTGGATGATTTCTTTGAGGGTTCCACAATATAGGTTATTAACTCATGTTCCAAGGAGACAGAGAAGGGAGACCAGGAAACTTTCTCAACAGATTTCCATAATTTTCCTATGGGCTGTTTAACTGGTTTCCACTATTTTCTTATTTATGGTCAAATGATCCTCTCCCATCTATATATGTAAGAGATACACCTTGAAGACTTCCATCTTTCTAAGCATGTTTTACCCTGTTTCAGCATGCCTTTGCTGAGCAATGAAGAAAGTCTGAGAGTTAGAGACATTTGCTTAGTACCAGCTTCTGCAGCCCTAAGTATAAAGTGAAAAAAAGTAAAGTGAAAGTGATAGTCTCTCAGTTGAGTCCACCTCTTTGAGACCCCATGAACTACAGCCCTCCAGGATGCTCTGTCCATGGAATTCTAGAGGCAAGAATACTGGAGTGGGTTGTCATTCCCTTGTCCAGGGGATCTTCCTGACCTAGGGATTGAGCCCGGGTCCCCTGCACTGCAGGAGGATTCTTTACCATCTGAGCCACCAGGGAATCCATCAAACAGACTGACAAGGCAGTAACCTGGGAGAACTTCCTTTTTCTGAGAGGGAAAGCACTGACTCAGATTCCCCTGCTAGCGCATGTCATACAGGGACACTGTGTGACACCTTAGCAGGCCAGAAGCTGGGTGATCGATGCCTAGTCACCAGGGAAATCTGTGCACATCTTACTGAAAATTCATCCCCACCCCCAACCTTTCCAGCTATAACATCAGACAAACTGTATTTGCTGCTATGCCTGGTTACAGCCTCTCTGCTGTATAAGAGACCAACACTGTTGTAGAACAGGTCAGCTTGCAATTATCTTTCTTTTCCCCCTTGTTTTGGCCCTGCCATGCAGCATATGGGATCATAGGTTCCCCAACCAGGGATTGAACCCATACCCCCTGCATTGGAAGGCAAAGTCTTAATTACTGGATGGCCAGGGAAGCCTCAGCTCATAATTATGAAGACAAATTTTAAAGTCTATTTATTTATTTTGGGGGCTGTGCCTTAGTTGTGACATGTGGGATCTAGTTCCCTGACAAGGGGTTGAACCCAGGCGCCCTGCATTGGGAGTGTGGAGTCTTAGCCACTGGACTGGCAGGGAAGTCCCCTGTATATGATTTTTTTTAAATGTATGGTAGTAGAACAAAATCTACCTGCTCAGATTGCTCTCCCTTAAACACATACCCACAGACAACCACGGGAGGAAGAGACAGGAGGGAGTGCAGGATGAAAACATTACAAGATCTACATGGAAGGCAAACTGAGGACCAGAATACTGAACAGGTAGCCCCGCAAGCTGTCACCAAAATGGGGACACCAGGCAACCCTTCTTCAAAATAGGCTTCTCCAGGCCCTGGAGATTCTGTTGCTGACTCTCAATTCTGGGTCAGGAGATGCGGGCACGGGTCCCACCCAGATCTGCCAAAACCCAGCTTTTATGGACTTGGATGACTGACTTTTCTCTGAGCCTCATTTTCCTCCTTATCTGTAAAAGGTTACAAGAGATGATTCTAGGCTCCTAAATAGCCAGGAATACACAAAAATGAAGACAAAGAAGGCAACTGAGATCCTATTTTTTAGTATTTCTTATCCAGAATTTATCATAAAATGAAGGAAAGACGGAATTATCAGAAGGACACTCTTTATTATTTAGTGGGTAATGTGTCTGTATCCATGTCGAAGCCTTACATTTAGTCTCCTCTGGGAACAGTAACGGAAGAAGTCAGAAATACCTGGAAGAGAGGATAACAGACTGACAAAGATGTTTTAAAACCTTGCTCTGGTGCTCTGTAATTGAGTTAAACAAATAAACAGGCAGATGAAACTCCTGATTTCTAAAGCTCTTTTTGGATGACACCAGCTGCTCATAGATATCTAGAGACTTGTGTTCGTTTATCTGCATGTAGAACAGAGACATGCAGTTGCACCAAAACACAGATGTTGTGATGAGGAAGCAAGTGACACCTAGAAACAGGGTGGGAAGCCGGGGGTCATCTGAGGCTGAGCCTGGGCATGGGCCTCAGAGAGTCAGGATAGACAAGGCATAGACGACTCTAACAGGACAAGTCAGAAAGGGCCAGACAGCCCGCTGACACTGTTCCCTGAATGACAGAAAGAACTTTTGTCTGCCTCAGCGGGCCCGTCATTGCTTGGCTTATGGTGACAATACGCATAGGAAACATGTGGCTCAGTTATCAACTCTATGCAGTATGTCAGCTTGGATGAAAATGGAAACCATTGTTACCTGGCTGGAGCAGAGGGATGGGGAATGGTCTAAAAAATTCACTTCATGAACACAAAATTTCATGAAGCCAGTGCTGTGCTTAGTTGCTCCACTGTGGACTGTATAGCCCGCCAGGCTCCTCTGTCCGTAGGGATTCTCCAGGCAAGAATACTGGAATGGGTTGCCATGCTTTCTTCCAGAGGATCTTTCCAACCCAGGGATCAAACCCAAGTCTCCTGCATTGCAGGTAGATTTTTTACCATCTGAGCCACCAGGGAAGCCCTATGAAGTCAGAGTTAAGAACAAATTTAAGGCAATAATGATGCAAATTTTAATTTAATTTAACTTAAAAGCTCATTCAAAAAAAAAAAAAAGATTCTATGGCTTGGACTTTCAAAAGTCCCAGGTGGAAAAAGCTTACAATCATACGTTTTAGAAATTTTTCAAAACATTGTTAACTGGGCTCTGCAACTGTATATCCTCATAAAACCTAGTGGCAGGTTTGACATATAAGACGTCATCCAACACAGTATTCTGTTTCCAGTGAGGCCCACACTTAACTAATCCCAGATGGATGGGGACTATCCAATGTCGAATTCACAGCCTTTCTTGGTCACCTGCTGCTGCTGCTAAGTCACTTCAGTCGTGTTCGACTCTGTGCGACCCCATAGACGGCAGCCCATCAGGCTTCCCCATCCCTGGGATTCTCCAGGCAAGAACACTGGAGTGGGCTGCCATTTCCTTCTCCAGTGCAGGAAAGTGAAAAGTGAAGGTGAAGTCACTCAGTAGTGCCCGACTCTCAGCAACCCCATGGACTGTAGCCTTCCAGGCTCCTCCATCCATGGTATTTTCCAGGCAAGAGTACTGGAGTGGGTTGCCATTGCTTTCTCCATCTTGGTCACCTACCCAACAATAAACAGCTCCATCTTTTGATAGTACAATTAAGGCAATGCTAATTTAAGGGGGATGGTCACTGACCTGCATCCTCTTATCCAGATATCAACCTTAGAATCTCAAAGGACCTCTGAGATGTGTCACCAGGATCTCAAACTCCAACCCTTTTCTTTGAAATTTCTCACTCTCTTCTTCCCTTCAATCTTTTCTTCCATCTCCTCATTTTCTCAGGTTATTGATCATCTTTTGGTTTCACTTGGCTCTAGGTCACTCTCCTCGAGAACAGTCTCACCAGCACTCTTGATGCCAAGTGGTTTTGCCAAACCTTTCCAGTACATCTCCTCCCAGAGAGAAATCCAACCAGCTGCTCGTTTGCCCAGGGATCAGCTCTACACAGAAACTTTTTGGCTTGCCCACAATCACTTTGGCTTCTCCAAGGTGATTCTTCCCTCTACAAATTTAATCTTTTTTATCCATTTATTTTTAATTTTTAATAGATTCTATTGCCTATTGAGTTCTTAGAAACCCTACTCTTAGCTTCTCTTCTAAATGTCCTCCTTTTCTTCAAATGTTGAGAGCAGTGTCCCTAAACTCCCTGCTGCCTTCAATTCCTCAACTCTGGGTACTGGCACCGGCCTCCTCCAAGTCAATTACCTTGAGACTTCTTCACTCTTCAACTCACCACCCCACTTCCTACTTTATTCTCAGAAAATGACTTCACCTCCTGGAGGAGACAGAAGTTACCTCTTAAAGTCACCCCCGAAGTTATCTCCTGAAATGACACCCAGTGATCCTTCACATGAGCACTTTTGAAAGCAGCAATCATCTTTTGTTACTTTCCTATTTTTCCCAAGAAAGGGGCACTCCTTCTTTCCCCTTATAGGGTTTTAATGAGAATTCAACCAATCAATTAATAAATGTAAAATACCTAACATAACGCTTACATGTGCTCAGTCATACAGTCATGTATGACTCTGCAACTCCATGGACTGTGCCCTGCCAGGCTCCTCTGTCCATGGGATTCTCTAGGCAAGAATACTGGAGTGGGTTGCCATGCCCTCCTCCAGGGGATCTTCCCGACTCAGAGATCGAACCTGTGTCTCCTGCATTGGCAGCCAGATTCTTTACCACTGATCCACCTGGGTAGCCCCAGCACAGTACTTAGCAGGCCATAAATAATATTGGTTCTTTTTAAAAAATATCTTATTGAAGTATAGTTGATTTACAACATTGTATTAATTAATTACTTCTGTACAACAAAGTGATATATATCTGGTATATACACCAGTATACATACCAGTTTCGTGTGTGTGTGTGTACAATATATATATATATAAATATGTATACTTTCTTTTCCATTATGGTTTATTACAAGATATTGCAAATAGTTCCCTGTGCTATACAGTAGGACTTTGTTGTTTATAATACTGGTTCTTATTCATTCTTCCCTCTACAAATTTAATCTTTTCTATCCATCTATTTTTAATTTTTTTAATAGATTCTATTCTATTGCTTATTGAGTTGTTAGAAACCCTACTCTTAGCTGTCTCTTTCTTGTATCTTTAATCTCTCCATTTCTAACTAGCTGCCCCCCTTTATGGACAGGCATTTTCAAGAGCTTCTCATCATTTAAATAATCTTGTTTTTATTCCTACTTCTCTTCTAAATGTCCTCCTTTCTTCAAATGTTGAGAGCAGTGTCCCTTAACTCCCTGCTGCCTTCAACTCCTCAACTCTGGGCACTGGCACTTGCCTCCTCTTGCTCCATCTTCCCTTACTTCATTAAAACCGTTTACGAACCGTTTACAAACGACCCCCTGCATCTCTATGCCAATAGCCTCTTTTCAATCCTCATCCTGTTCAGACTCTGATCTCATTACCTTCCCTTTCAACTCTGCTTCTTTTCTGAAACATCATATTTGAATTTGCAGCTCCTGACCTAGTTAGGATAACATCAAGCTAGAACACTAATGCACGCCGTGGCTCCTCCCTCCCTCAGCCTCCACCATCCACCTACTACCAAATTGTGATGACTCTTTTGAAAACCAATTCTCAAATCTGGAGAGTCTACTCCAACCTTTCTTGCCAGAGCTCAGACTCATCTCAAACCTCATCTGGACACTTAGCAGCCCCTGGATGGCAACTGGCTTTCAGACTCCCCATGTTTTGGTTACTTCCCACATCGCTGCCTGAGTTAAGTCTCCCAAATACACTTATCTGTTGTTCTCACTCTCCTCCTAGAGAGTGTTCAAGGCTCCCCGTTGCCTCTCTGAAGTTCAGCTGTGAAACGGGACCTTAAGAGTCAACTCCAAGTTCACTGCTCTGTCCTCAAGCCCTCCTGTAGCACACCCTGTGGTCTGAAGCATCAAACACCCCACAACTTCTTATTTCTGCACAGGCTCTCTAACCGAAATACAATTTCACCCTTTCTCATCTGGAACCTGTCTACTTTCCCTTTAAAGCCCCAGCTCAAATACAGCCTCTTCTGAAAAAGCCTTCTCGGCTTCTCCTGGGCTGTTTGGCTCTCTATTCCTGTAATGCCTTGTTCTTACCTCTTAAAAGCCATTAACAAATTGTCTCTGACTCTTCTATTCAGCTTACCTTCCTCACTAGACCATGAGCTCTTTGAAGAAAGAAAGATCTTATTCAACTGGGTATTCCCAGTATCCATTCAGTTTCTTGTTTAATAAACGTTTGTTGAAGGAGTATAAATAGAGGATACAGTTCAAAAAATGACAGAAATAAACAAGAAGAGAATAAAATAGTGGTGAGAATATGTTATATCTTATCCACAACGGGTAAAGATAAGGTTGTTGCTGTTGTGTTGTTTTAGTTGCTAAGTTGTGTCTGACTCTTTGTGACCCTGTGGACTGTAGCCCGACAGGCTCCTCTGTCCATGGGATTCTCCAGGGAAGAATACTGGAGTGGGTTGCCATTTCTTCCTCCAGGGAATCTTTCCAACCCGAGAACGAACCCCCCAAGTGGCCCGCGTCTCCTGCTTCACAAGTGGATTCTTTACCACTGAGCCACCTGGGAAGCCCCAAAAGATGATACCCTAGTAGAAAAGACAGGAGATAAGGATGCTTCATTAGTGCTCAGAATAACCCACAGTCAACTCATTTCTTTCCACTGTCAACGCAGGAATAAAATCCATAAAAAGTGCTCATGTCTGTATTCTCTTCTCTCTGATTTCAGGCTTGTGGGTACCACTTTCTCCCAAGACCGGTTGTCCAAACGATCACAGTATCATCATCAGAACAGGTACACAAGATGCCCAAAGGCTCAGTGCCTAAATTAAATTTGACTGTTGCTAAGAGATAGCAGGCTTCAGACAGAAGAGTCTGAAGAGTCAAAACTGGCACCAGCACTGAGCTCAGGTGCAGGAGGCATCCAGATGTACTAAGAATGATCATGCTAGGGGCGGAAAGAAAATAGGTAAGATTATTTAAACCTAATTTCAGAAATCCTCTCATCTCAGCTTCCACTGGGCAAATACTCTAAGGAAAGAGTCCTGTTGTCCCTTCTAACCTGTTCCTGCTTCATGACAAGCCATAATCTATCATTCAGCTTGGGGTAAGCTAACTGCTAAATAAAGCCATCAGCCCAGCCTTTCTTCACCTGGGCTTTTGCTTTTTCAGACCAACAGCAGGGGCACTCCTGTGCATGCAAAACAGCAGCCAGGATGGACCAGAAATTAACAGTCTCTATTGATTGTTGCCAACTGAACTCAAACAGAAGGGAACAACCTCAGCCAAGATGAAGAAAGACATCAAAAGGCCGAATTATAGAGACTTGAATCCTAACAGGGCTTGCTTAGCTCTCTCTTGGAAGAGGCAGTCTTCCTCAAGTACTCTGATTTTTGCCTTACAGAAATTTATTTAGCCACTGGTTCAGCTGGAGCAGAACTGGTTCTTCCTTCAGGATAATCTATGAGGAAAAGAGGGATATATTATAGTTATGAGGAGGAGGTATAATGCCAACTTTCATTCAGTATTTTCTTTGACTTAAATGTCAAGAAAACTTGGCAGTGGGTTCACATACCAAAACCTAAAGGAAAGACAGTAGGTGTCAAGGAAAGTAATAGAGTCTGCCTCTCTGTTCTCAACTCCTTAAACTAGTTTTGCATGGGTGTCCATATTTTAAGGAATTCCTTACACCCTCACCTGCAGAAAAAGAGAACTAATGACAGCTGATGGGAAAGGCTATGAGAAAAAAAAGATGGCATTGAAAATTTAGAGTGGCATCCACAAGAGAGAGAACGATATCACGGTACTTAAGAATGGATCATAGTATTTAAAGACAGAACATTGGTTGATGCCCAACCCCCACCACTTCCTGTCAATGTGCTCTCCGACATCATGTCTGTATGTTCCAGTAACTATAAAATGTGGATGAAAATGTATTCCACATAAAGTTCTCATGATGATTCAATAAAATAACGTAAGTGCTCTATGAGCAACAGCATACACTACAATGAGATTTTAGTAGTAATAAAAAGAGGGCTTCCCTTGTGACTCAGAAGGTAGTGTCTGCCTGCAATGTGGGAGACCTGAGTTCAATCCCTAGGTTGGGAAGATCCCCTAGAGAAGGAAATGGCAACCCACGGAGGAGTTCAAGGTACTTTCGTTTACTGTCTATACTCATGGGATGGTGACGTCAATCTCACCAGAAAAGGGGAAATTTTCAGATAAAGACTTTTTATCAGTTCTCTACTTCCAAATAATAGTTGAGGAACCTGTTCTGAGGATTCAATTAAACAAAGACTTGAGCATGAAAAGCTCAGGGTCCCAGCATAGATGTCTGGGAAGAACCTAAGATAAAGCAATGATAGAAACGGTCATGTCTGGCTCCCAGACTGTGGGGCTGACATGAGGAATCAAGTTCAGTTCTAAGCACAATGCAGCTGGGAGGTCCGAGTGACAGACAGAGGCTTTATATCTGGGAGGCCAACTTTGATCTGATGGTAGTAAAAGAAGTCCTGACTTGAGTTCATCTTTTTTTCCCTTTTGCTCCAAGATGCATAAAACATTTCCCTATCAATTTCCTTGGCTTCAAAGCCAGGCCAAAGAAACTGCTTGAACCAGACAGACGAAAAGAAAGAATGCAGAGAGAAAACACACGTGGATGCCTGATTAGAGTAAAACGAAGGAGCCTGGCTTCCGCTCGTCTCTTAATGGACTGTCAATCCTTCGTTTCCCCAGGTATTTGAACACACATCTGTATGGCACATGTCGATGCTCTCAGCTGCTCTCTGCATCAGAGATGAAGATACCTTTTTATAGTCACTGCAGGGAATATTCTTTGACTAGTAAGCCTGCTTAGTTCTGGCGGGAAAGATCAGCCTCTACAAGGCTAGCGGGCAGGAAGAAGAGCTCCTTTCTGAGTCACACTGTCCCATCCCTCACTCCTTTGAAGTCGGAATTGACTCAACCACAGTCTGCACAATTATCCAGTCATGACTGCTGGATGTGTCAAAGCAGCATTTTAGAGGTTAGGAAGCAATGAATTGTATAAACATTCAATGCATATGGCAAAAGAGGTCATAAATACCCCATTAAACACAAACATGTGTGGAAAGGGACAAGTCTTTTGAATTGTCTTTCATTTACACATCTGCCCAATCAACCTTGTCTTATTAACTGGTCCCCTTAATATGCACTGTTGGGTTTTTCTTTCCCCTCCTAAAGAATGGCTGGATGGCTTCCCAGATGGCTCAGGAGTAAAGAATCCGCCTGCCAGTGCAGGAGCTGCAGGAGAGGTGGGTTTGATTCCTGGGTCAGGAAGATCCCTTGGAGGAGGAAATAGCTACCCACTCCAGTAATCTTGTCTCAAAAAGTCCATGAACAGAGGAGCCTGGTGAGCTATAGTCCATAGGTCAAAAAGAGTCAGACATGACTGCGTGACTAAGCAAAGAATGGTTATGGATAAAGGAACATGCATTTTAATTGTTCCTCAGGCTCCTGGGACTTTAGAAAGTAAGTCTAAATCAACCATGTCTAAACCAACAAAGCATTATCTTCTCTGCGTTCTAACCAGGAACAAAATGTACAATGTGGATATTCCTGCCACCTAAGCACTGTCACACCAGCAAAATACACACAAGCTTCCCTGGGCAGACCATCCAACAGAGCAAGAGCCCAAATCCTAAGCAGATCTTCCACTCAGGGAAAGTGCAGCCAGCCAGAACTCTCTCTCTCTCTCTTTTAATGAGATCTCCAAGGAGAACTGGACAAAGTCTCTAAAAGGCTGGAATCAAAGCCAATGCCCACTCCTCAAAAAAAGTTATGGGAGGGGAGATACTGTGCTCCCCTAGAATCCAGTTAACTGAAAGTTCTGCTAACAAGCCCAAGCGAGCCTGTGGACAAGGTTCCTTTCCTGGCTTCTGTCCACCCCTCCTCAAAGCAGCTCTTCTCCAAGCCCAGGCTTCTCTTGAGGATGCCTTCTTATCTGATTAAATGGAATATTATGCGAAATATTCAGCCACCCCGGCACTGGCTGTGTGGGTGTGCTGGATAAAATCTTCATGAAAACGCCATCGCAGGTCATTTGTTTAATTTCAATTCTGCACAATGTAAAAATAGAACGAGCTGCCGTGAAGGGTTGAGGCTTGACAGCTTCAAAGAGAAGGCTCCAACAGCACGAAAACCACGCTGTTCTGCCGGATCACCTGCTTGCTCCCTGTGCCAGAGGAGCAGGGGGAAGAGAAAAGCCCCGAAAGTGAGGTACAGCTTTCACGCTCCTCTGCTCTTTCCCCGCTTTTCACCCTTTCTTGCACCTCTCTGCATCTTCCTCTTACTCCATCTGTTCCCTCTCTCTCCTCCCACTTGGCTGGCTTCCTCTCTTAGCCGACCCGCCTGCCCGTCCCTCCTTCATCATCTCTATGTGTCATTTCTTTTTTCCTCCCGTGTGCTCTCCTCCCTCACCTGCACTGCCCACCTGCAGGTACACCAGGATTCACAAACTTTTCTAGGAATTGCCCTCCGAACCCTTTCCCCTTTATCCCCTTTCCACCAAGCCCCAGACCCTGAAAATGGAACTTCAGAGATCAATTAGATCAGGTGACATGAGCTTCAGGGGCTGCCTCTTTTCATATTCCCTCATCTAGCCAAATATGTTTATTATTCATGGAGCTCAGCAGCTACCGGCAGGTGGGCTCACTAGCCTTGTTTTCTAGGCAAGTCGATTTTCAATTTTATGAAGATTAAAAAAATAAAGAAGTAAATGCCCAAGTCGCACTCTCCAGTGGTGATCCCTGAAACCCACAGCCACCTCCACATCAACCTTAATACAATCTCAACTCAGAAAGGGAAACTTCTCCTTAACCAGGGGCTCCAGAGCTGCACCTAAAGCCCACATGGCTGCTGAGACCAGAGAGTGAGGCCTCCTGCTTCATTCATCCTTGCTGAGGTCTCAGAAAGGCTCCACTATCTGACCTGGTTTCAAACCAAAGGGTTAGGTAGTTTCAAGTCTGTTCAAAGGCTGATGGAAGCAATGCAGTAGAGCTCATTTTCTGCCCAGAACAGACCTCCTTGCCTATGGAGCCATCTTCCTCCTCCACTGTGGATCGCCAGTAATTTCCTCTGTGCAGACAGAACTTCACTGCTGCTTTGAGGAAAGCCTATCAGAAAAGGTGGTTAGCAGACCACTAAGCCACAAATTCATCAACGTTAACCCAGTCAAGAGAAGCACCTAAACTGTTTTTATTGTTATCTCACAGATCTGTGCTCGAGTCCAAGGCCAAGTGTTCTCCTAGCTAAAGAGCTCTATTTCCACACCCCCCAAATGAGGCTTCAATAAATCAGGAGGACCCTCATAAGAGCATATCTCTATTCAGGACCCCATCTCCTAAAACACCCACCCCACCTTTGTTGTAAGACTGCTTCCGCCCTCCTGCCTCTTACTGGCCAGTTTCCTCTGAGGGCAGGTGCACAATGTGTACCCACCAGGTACGAAGCAGAATAACACCAGGGCACCCCTGAGCAGCCAGAGTCCTGAATCCACAAAAATAAAGGGCATGTGGAACCCAGTGGTGTTCCTGCTTTGTGCATGTGAGAGTTCTGTACCAAATGAATGAAATGAAGATTTTAACACAATTTAAAGAATAATCATGTCTAGGGCAGAAAATGAAATGTGGTTCCTGATGTATCAATCCACAGGTGCATAAGGGGGTAAGGAGGAGAAGAAAGAAAGGCTCCTCATCAAGGTGAAAGGAGCATGAAAATCAAAACAGAGTAGCAACCACAGCAGGCGCCTCAAGAGAAAGCACCCTCTCAGCTGGGGCAATCGGAATGGGTGGTAATTCCAAGCAAAATTGTAAATAGCAGCCCAACAGCACAAACAGCTAAAAATAACGTGCCGCTTGCATGAAAGCAGCCGTGGAAGCAGAGCAGTGGGAACACCTGTGTCCAGAGGTGCAGCCCTGCACTGGTGCTTTCAGGTATGGGTGTACACACTACAGATGTGTCTGACCGAGAGCCCTGCCCCAGGAGTCAATAGTGAGCCGATCTCTGAAGACGTCACATGACCGCGATGGGACAAAAGCAAAGGCTGGAAGGTGATGGCAGGGATCTCCTTTATCTGCCATATCCTTATACAGATGTGATTTCATTCAAGGCCTATGATCCATGATCCCTGAATGCAGATGAGCAAAAAACCAAATAAGGCGCTCACATTTGGGAATGAGGTCACTTGGGGTTCTGCAGGAGCACCCCAGCTTGGCTAGGTATTGATCAGTTACTCATAATGGTTTCTTTCCAACATGAACACCAAAGCCCAGCCTCAAATCTCCAAAACCTAGCAGCCTTTGAGTGTAGACCCAGGAAACCAGAACTTCCCAGCTTCCACGAGAGACCCTGGATCTCCTAAACAGACATGATGCCAGCAGAGCTCTGGGCCCAAGGTGCCAAGCTGAGGATGAGATCTTCGGAGCAAGTGACAAAGTCAGGAACCCAGGGGAGGGGCCCCAGGCAAAGGCTATGACCTCACCAATGTCCTCACTATATACCATCCAGGGCAGCTGGTTCAATCATAAGAAGCAGTGAAGGCGGCATGGACAGGGACATCCGGGATAAACAAGGGACATGATTTTCAAGTACTAAACAGAGGCAGAGGCATCACTGAACAGGCAGAATCAACATTACCCTCAGCCAGAGCACAAGATTCAATTTCTCACACAAGAGACACAAGGCTATACTCTGCCCTCCACCCTTCTTAATGCTGTTTAATGAAAGAGAGACAGAGAGGGACAGGTCACATTCAAACAGTGTGTACATCTTGCTCTGAGAGCACCTGCTCCACGACGAGCCTTGAGATCAGATGAGAGGCAAAGAGGGGCATTTTGGGGTAAGGACAGAAATGCAGCATTTTCAATTTGTTTCCAATATCGGTTTCCTGAAAGAGACAGCCCAGCTGAAATACTTTCCTCCTGAAAAGCCCCCCAGCTGAGGGCTCCTCATCCCTAAGGCAACCTTCTCTAGCTCCAATAGGTGATGAGCCCACGTGGGCACCGGCAGGGGAGACAGCTCAGCACTCTGCGCAAATCTCTGTCCTCACCAGAGGGGTGGGAGTTACATCTGTTGCTGTCATGAAAACATTTCATTATTTTTTCACAAGTCTTTACCCCCACCCCCACTCCAGATAAAACTAGGGATTTTCGAAGTATACGTGATGTGCACAATCCTCCCACCCTATCGGTCTCCAATGCTGGGTGTGTGATGGAGTCACCTCTCTCCGCCACTCTGAGATCCACCAGCCTTCAGATCCAGGAGCATACTCTCAGCTGCTGGTTCCTATGTGGCCTTGGAGCCTAGGGACCAGGCTAAGGAACTTTGAGGGGAATAAAATTTCTCCAGGCATGAATGAGGTCAGTTGATGGGTGTCAACAAGTTGTTTGGTCTCTAACAACTTCATTTCCATGGCCATGCTTCCTCATCCCTTCACAAAAGAGACACACGTGTGAGGGGAACACACTTCTTAAGAGTAATTCTATTTCTTCTAGAATGGGACTCCTAGGTGCATCCCTAGGTCCAAACCAGGAATTCCTCCAATTACTAGACCTTCCACCTCCCGGACATTTGGAAAGGCAGAGCCTCTCCCTAGTCTTACTAGGTACCACTGGATAAACCTCATGATGTTCACTCGGCCTTTCTTCCAAATCTTGGACTTCCACCACACCAGGGGGGACAGGCACCGACTGATGGGGGTGGCCACGTGGGGTCAGGGAAGCACTGCTCAGAACAAAGAATGCCAGTGCCTCGAGTCCAGACTTTTGCCAGAAAGCTGGAGAGAAGCAGACACAACCCCCAAGCCCACAGCCCTGCCCTCGCCACTCGCCTAAGCACATCTCCAGAACTGAATGGAGAATGAAGGGGGCTTAGCCATCTCAGCACGTCGTGAGCAAGTGCAGTTGTTCTCAGTGCTTTCCTAGGGACGCCGAATCTCAAGTATGGACCCCACAGCCGGGCCATCATCCATGTTAATACCTTTACTGTGCCCTCCGGTAACTTTGAGGTCGCTCTAAGAAAATTCAGATGAGAAAGGCACCCCGCCCCCACCCCACGTTCCCACAGCCTCCAGGTTCCCGGGATCCCTGCACATCATCCCTCCTCTCCTCTCCCACTACCCCGGGCATCCAGGTGCGCTCCTCCCGCGGGGCTCAGGAAGATTAGGAAGTTCTTACCTGGCTCGGCTGAAAGAGGCACTCATGTGGCTAGGCGCGCGGGTCAGCGGCGTCCAGGGCAGGCACACGGGCTGCCGGCCACCGCTCAGCACATCTCTCGGGGAGTCCTGCTCGGAGAACCGCAGAGCCAGTCCCACGTGGGGGTGGAGGAGCGCGGAGCCCGAGGACGCGGAGCCCTGGGGGCACGGGGCACCGGGGCGGACGGCCGTCTGCGAGGCGGTGGGGGTGCAGGGGCGCACGGGGAGGAAGCGGAACCCCCTCCCCCTCGGCGCGCCGCGAGGCTCCCGCTGGCTCGGCGTCTACTTGCACCGCACCGCCTTCCCGCTTTCTATAAATATAGATTTGTCCCCTCCCGGCGCTATGCGCCGCTCTCCGAGTCGTCCCCGACTCTACCTCCGTGGTTTCCGCTCCTCTCTCCCTCCGCCCCTCCCCCGCCTTCCCCGGGCAAAGCCAGCCGCCTGCCTGGATTCTCCCGCTGTTGCCTCTCTCCAGCATTTAGTACTGCAGTGTAACTCGGGGACATGCGACCAGACAGTTCCTTTAAAACCAGACCATCAAGTTTAGTGCGGAAACCGACCCCAGAAGCGCAGCTCCCTGTGGCTGGGAGGAGATGTTTAGCCCATCTGGAAGCCAGATCTCCGCGTTTCAGGCAAAACTGACCAGGCAAGAGAGGAGGGCGAATGGCAGAGAGACGCACGAGTCCACAGGTGACCTCTCCAGGATGGGGCGTTATCCGGATGGGTGGTGTGGAAGTCTGGGGCCTGCAAAGCAGGACAGGACCTGAGGTGTCGTCGGGTTCAAAGCGCTAGCTTCGCAGGTGAGAAAACACAAGCTCAGAGAGGTGCATGAACTGGCTCAGGATCACACAGCTGGCTAGGGAAGCGGGGACTTTAGTTAATGCGCTTGTCAGGGCATCAACGTTTCTATACCTACTAAGAACAGTCTGGGTGTGGAGTGGCTCTGGAGAAACAGTGCCATTCTCTTTCACTAACTCTTGCCCAGGGCACCTGTGTCTCTGGGGAGGTCACCTGAGCTCAGAGGGGGGAAAAATTAGCCAATTTACAGGTTAACCCTTCATTCTACCAGAACGACTTCTAAAGCCATCCCTTCTTCCCAGAAAGCTGTAAAGAAGAAAAGCACCAAAGCAGCAGCAATGTTTAACCCACACAAAAAAAGTGAAATAACAAATCTTTCTTTATTGCAGTTTTCCAGAGACCCTGCTAACAACACTGCTTTTAAACTCCCATTTTCCACTTATTATTTTCCCCCTTTCCTGTCCCTCCTGCACATCATTCTGATCGCTCTCTGACACAGACATTTTCACATTACCACAAAAGAGAACACATTTTTTCCCCATCTACTGCTTACACCTACACTCATCCTACCTGGCAGTATCAACCTATAAATCAAGGGGCTTTCTCAGTGGAAGACTGGTGAGGGGCATCACAGCATTAATTCTCTTTCCAGAAGTTGTTATTATCCCTGGCAAAGTCTTCTCACAAGTGAGAAGGAGGCATTTCATGACCTGGATGACAGAGCAACTCTGGAATTACATCTCAGGGCATTGGTATGTGGTCCATCCACACCTCCTTCAGGTGGGATCCAACGTGTTCATGCACTCACATAATCTCTTTGGACAAGTTATGATAGCTATTTTACAAGTACATGCACCAAGGTAGCTCAGAGAAAAACGAAACCTCCCCAGGAGTTATACTGTCAGTCAAGAAGGGGTCTTTTGTCAAATGCCTTTGAGAAGCAGGTAGCAAAATGAGGAAGGGAGAACTTGACATCTCCACCCTTGACCATATTTGTCAACTTGATCAGTTTCCTTAGCCCCTCTAAGCCTTAGTTTCCCTAAATGAAAAATGGAGAAAGTAACCAACTCTTCTGGGTTTCCCAGGTGGTCCTAATGGTTAAGAACCTGCCTGCCAATGCAAGAGACATAAGAGTCATGGGTTCGATCCCTGGGTTGGAAAGATCCCCTGGGGGAGGGCATGGCAGCCCACTCCAGTATTTTTGCCTGGAGAATCCCACAGACAGAGGAACCTGGTGGGCTATGATCCATGGGGTTTCACAAAGTTGGACACAACTGAAGCAACTTAGCCTGCAAGCAATGGATCCAGCCTTAGAAGTAAATGAGATTCTGAATGTAGGCTGCTTGGAATGAGACAGGATTTACCTTTTATTTGTATCGTTTATATTGTTATTCAGGGTCAGACAGTCCTTTTAGGGACTTCATACCTACACTACTAGCTAGATAACTCTGACCAAGTGGCTTAATCCCCACCCCCACCCCCCAATCCCACCTGTGCTGCTTCTCTCTTAATCCAAGCTATCTTGATCACCAAAATTGGATAATACTATGACTTTTGTAGGACTGTTAGAGGATTCAATTAAATAAATAATGCATGTCAAACACCTAGCATGCTGCCTGATGCATAATGAATGTCCAAGTGTAGTAGTTCCAAACTTTTCATCTCCAGTTACCAAATATGTAATCCTGGACAAGTTAACTTTTCTCTTTTTTAAAAATTTATTGTTTATTTTGGCTGCTCAGACTCTACACTGTGGCACTTGGGCTTCTCTAGTGCAGCACGCTGGCTTAGTTGCAGTATGTAGGATCTTAATTCTCTGACAAGGGATCAAACCTGGGCCCCCTGTGTTGGAAGCGTTGTGTCTTATCCATTGGACCGACAGGGAAGTCCAAGTTAACTTTTCTAAGCCTCACAGGGTTGCAAAGATTAACATCACATCTGTAAATTATCTGGTACATGCACGGATGCTCAGTTGCTAAGTTGAGTCTGACTGTGACCCCACTGACTGTAGCCCACCAGGCTCCTCTTTCCATGGGATTTCCCAGGCAAGAATACTGGAGCAGGTTGCCATTTCCTTCTTTAAGGGATCTTCCCAACCCAGGAATTGAACCCTGCAGCTTCTGCATCCCCTGCATTGCAGACAGATTCTTTTTTATTGTTTGTTTAGGTCCCCTTTCATTTCTTGCAGCAATGCTTTATAGTCATAAGTGTAGAAGTCTTCTACCCACTTGCTTGGTTAAATTTTGCCTGAATATTTTCTTCTTTATAATGGTCCTGTAAATGGAATTTTTATTTTTTACGAGGTTTATTTATTTAGTCTTTGGCTGCTCTGGGTCTTCATTGCTGCCCTTGAAGGGCTTTCTCTAGTTGTGGCATGTGGGGGGCTACTCTGTAGTCGCAGGGTGTGGCTTCTCTTGTTAAAGAGCATGGGCTCTAGGTGCCTGGGCTTCAGCAGTGATGCACAGTTTCACCACAGCACATGAGATCTTCCTGGAACAGGAATCAAACCATGTCTGCTGGACCACCAGCATGTGCGTACACCAGTTCGAGCTAAGTCGTTTAGTCCTGTCTGACTCTGCAACTCCACGGACAGTAGCCTGTCAGGCTTCTCCATCCATGGGATTCTCCAGGCAAGAATACTGGAGTGGGTTGCCATGCCGTCCTCCAGGGGATCTTCCTGACTCAGGGACTGAACCCATGTTTCCCGTGGCTCCTGCATTGCAGGCGGATGCAGGCAGATTCTTTACCACCGAGCCACCTGGGAAGCTGTCTGGTACATAGTAAGTGCTAAATATATGTTAATTACCTCCCTTCCTTTTTGAAACTGCTCACAATTTGTTTTTACCTGGAAGCATTCCCACCACATCTCAGTCGCTCATGATCTCACTCATTCTTTAGTTATACCAGTTTTGTTTCATTTGAATACATTTACATTTTTCTCACATTCCCTCATTTATTTAGCAAAAATTTCTTGAGCCCTTATGTGCTGCCAGGCACTGTGCTCTGCTCTGACATGCATGTATTTCTTTTGAATGATTTTAAGTTCCCAGGATCTGGGAATGTGTTTTAATCTTTCCCCACCTTCTACAGATGTAGTCAGAGTCAGAGAATCATTTAGAGAATCAGTTAGAAGGAGGCCTAAAGATTTTATTGGTCAATGTTCTAATTTTACAGCCCAGAGCAGATAATTGAATTATACATAATTTTTTGGAGTTTGTGTAAAAATCTATTTGACCAAAATGTTTTTGTTTTGGGGGAGGACTTACGCACATTTTGGAGCTTCCTTGGTGGCTCAGCGGTGAAGAATCTGCCTGCAATGCAGGAGATGCAGGTTCGATCCCTGGGTCAGGAACTGGCCCCTGGAGGAGGAACTGGCAACCTGCTCCAGCATTCTTGCAGTGAAAATCCCATGGACAAAGGAGCCTAGCTGGGCTATAGTCCATGGGGTCATAAAAAATGGGGCTCAACTGAGGCTACTGAGCAGCATACACATTTTAAAGCCAATGATGGTGGTGTCTTGCCTCCTTATCAAGTGCTCTTTGAATTATGCAGACTGTTCCAGAAACACACCAGTTCTTGCCAGTTGTTCCATGAACACTAACTCCTTGGACTGTTAATAGGTGACACTCCAACAAAGGGTTCTGTGGTAAAAGGTGTTTGAAAAATAATGGGTTAAAGAAAGTAAACCATGTTTTCTTTTCTTTTTTTTTTTTTCCTGCAAGACTTTTTAGAACCTTTATTATGTTTATGGGCTTCCCAGGTGGCACTAGTGGTAAAGAAACTGTCTGCCAATGCAGGAGTGGTAAGAGAGGCAGGTTTGATCCCTGGGTCAGGAAGATGCCTTGGAGGAGGGCATGGCAACCCACTCCAGTATTCTTGCCTGGAGAATCCCAGGGTCAGAGGAGCCTGGTGGACTACCGTCTATAGGGTCGTAAAGAGTCGGACACAACTGAAGAAACTTAGCACGTTACGTTTATGAACATATGAATTCCTAAGGGATATAGAGTAACTCTCTGGTTCAATGCATCCAATCAGGAAACCCTTTCTTGTAAAGCTTTTGGGGAACCAAGAATCAAAGACATAGATTTAGGGAAGATGCTGAACCCTGGAAATGCAGCCAACAAATGTGACTGATACCTTTGCGTAACCTCCAGGGAGGAGTCTAGTGTTAACGCATGCTGAGTTAACAGTCCGCTTTCAAGGTCTAGAACTTGTCTCATAGATGCAGTTCTCAGATGAAGGAGGCACATGTTGCCATGGGTCCCCTCTTCCCTGAGCAACTTGCTTGGCATGGGGAACAGGACAGACTCATCACAGCTATCAAGACCCAGTTCTTCCTTCCCCACTGATTCAAACAAGTTTCCAAGGTACTTGGGCTGTAGAGCAGAGGTCCCCTACCTCCAAGATCTCATGCCCAATGATCTGAGGTGAAGCTGATGTAAAAATAATAGAAATAAAGTGCACAATAAATGTAACGAGCTTGAATCATTCTGAAACCATCCTCCACCCCAACCCATGGAAAAATTGTCTTCCACAAAATAGTCCATAGTGCTAAAGGTTGGGGATTGCTCCTGTAGAACACAGTGGTTATGAATATGGGCTTTTGAGCTAGACAGTCCTCGGCATCAGTCCCATCTCTGTTTCTCACTAGCTGTTGGCTATTTATTAGGCAAGCTGCTGAACCTCTTAAGCCTCAGCTCTTTCATTTATGAAATTAGCATAATAATCTGCATGGAAATATGGCACTGAAACCCCTGGCACAGTGCCTGACACAGAAAAAGCACCTCAAGGGACTTCCCTGGTGGTCCAGTGGCTAAGACTTTGAGCTCCCAATGCAGGTGGCCCTGGATTCAATCCCTGGTCAGGGAACTAGATCCCACATGCTGCAACTAAGCGTTGACACGTTGCAACTAAAGATCCTGCATGTCTCATAGAAGATGGAAGATCCGAGTGCTGCAACTAAGACCTGGCACAGCCAAATAAATAAACATTTAAAAAAAAAAAAGAAAAAGAAAAAGCACCTCAAAGCTCTGGTACCATTACCAACAGTGACGTGGTGGATGGTAGAGTGGTGAACTGCTGAACCGCAAAACTCAGTCCATCTCCTTGCCCGTCTCTGCCACAGGGTTATGTCCCCATCAAAAGTCACCCCATCAACTGCCCTGCTCCTTCCGAGCTGGGAGGAGTCAAGTGGTAGATGCTCTCTGAGCAAACTTAGAAGCAAGCTAAAACAAAAAAGGCTATTAATCACTAATATAATAAAACTGAGTGCTATTTGTTCAGTCGTGTCCTACTCTTTGTGATCCCATGGACTGTAGCCCACTGGGCTCCTTTGTCCTTGGAATTTTCCCAGCAAGAATACTGGAGTAGGTTGCCATTTTCTCCTCCAGGGGATTTTCCCAACCCAGGGGTCAAATTCCAGGTCTCCCATATCACGGGCAGATTCTTTAACTGTCTGAGTCTCTCCAGGGAAGCCCAATATAATAAAAGGCTTTCTTTAATTGAGCAGCTGCTAAACTAGGTGATTTCTATTTCTATTCATCATTTATTTATATCTATAAGTGTCTGTGCTCCTTACAACCACTTGAAGAGGAAGGTGCCCACCTCCCCACTGTAAAAATAAAAAACTAAGTTTCAGAAAGTTTATGGAGCAAGAGGTCAAATTCATCCAATGACAAAATGAACAACTACCAGCTCAGGGAGTATAGGCACATTGTGTATATTGGTCACTAGAGCACATGTTACAGGGCGTGACTGCGCTGGGACTGTTTCTTTTATAGAAGGGGCAGTTGTGGAATAGAGGTTAATCAATGCCCAATTAAGTAAGAAATGGAGCCAAGAAAATTCATTTCTCAGTTGTTTTCCCCTAAGGGCTCACTCACTGGACTCTGCCTGTCAGCCCATTATATGTGAAGGATACAGGACTCCTGTTAGGCCACGAGAAGGAACTGTTTATCGTGGTAATCATCTCACAGTATATGTAAGATGAGTCATTATTCTGGGCACGTGAAGCTTATACAGCGCTGTGTCAATCATAGCTCAGTAAAACTAGAAAAATGAATAAAAGAGCTATGGTGTCAGCAGATCAGAGAGGATTCTTTATATAAACAGAGAAATGAAGATCTAATTTCTTCCCACTGGTAGCAGGAACCCAGGCATGTGGAACCAGGACACTGAATTAATGCTTCCTCTTTCCCTTTCACTCTCACTCAAAAAATCCTTTCAGACTCCTCCGTTCCTATCTTTTCCTTCATCCCTAGCAAGAGACCCATGCCCCGGGTGAACATGTGACTTCTTCCATACTCAGTTTTCATAATAACCTGTAATTCACTCCCTGGCTCTGCTCCTGACGGGGTCAAGCCTAAGCACCAGGCACCGTTTGGCTGCAGCCTTAGCTGAGTAAAAGGCTGACTCCAATTCCTCCTGGAGGTCAGGGCCCTCTAGGCAGCCATGGCCAGCACCAACTCCTGGCAGAAAATATAACCAGGCAATTTTTTTCAAGGGGATTTTGACAGAAACAAAGCTGATTATGAGAGAAAAGGCAAGAGGGGAGATGAGAAAAAAGCTTTGCTATTTCCTCAGGCAAACTTCTGCAATAAAAATTGTACCTACATGGCTGAGATTGGAGGGGCCAAATACACCCAAAGTCCAATGTCTCTCATCAGAGGAGGCTACTGTGTCTGTGGTTTTCAGAAATATCCGCTGTGTGGCAGTGTGGGTTGTATGTATTAAGGGCTGGGGTGCAGGGTGGGTATAACACCAGCACTTTATGATAACTGCTACAGCGCATAGATTTTGTACTGAATGCTGTCAATATAGGGGCTTCCCAGGTGGCACAATTGGTAAAGAATCCACTGCCAGTTCAGGAAACTCAGAAGACCAAGGTTCAATCCCTGGGTTAGAGAAGGGCATGGAAACTCACTCCAGTATTTTTGCCTGGAGAATCCCATGGACAGAGAGGATCCCGGAGGGCTACAGTCCATGCACTCGCAAAGTGCACACACGTGACTGAGTGACAGAGTAAGAACGCAGGCTCTCAATATACGATTTCCTGCCGTCTGGGACTTGCCTGGTGGTCCGGTGGTTGGGACTTCGCTTTCCAGTGCAGGAGGTGCGGTTCAATCCCTGGTCAGATCAAAAAAAAAAAACAAAACATAAAGCAAAAGCGATATTATAACAAATACAATAAAGACTTAAAAAAGATTTGCTTTCATCCTCACAGTAATCTTGTGAAGTTAGTTTCATTATCCCCACTTTATACAAGAAAACACTGAGTTTTACCAAGATTAAACACCTTGACCAAAGCCACAGCATTATTTGATGTGGGAGTATAAACCTTTATTTAATCCTTTATCTGTGACAAATAATCACCTCAACTACCTCACATTTAAAACATATTCTTCCTGGATAGCAAACAATCTTGTGAAGTCTGTCAAACATTTCTCCCAGTGAAGAAACTGAGGCTCAAAGAGGGAAAGGAAATCTATTAATACCAAGTAAACAGACGTACAAACACCCAGCAATCCCACTCCCAGGCATATACCTGGAGAAAACCATAATTACAAAAGATACATGCACCCCAGTGTTCACTGTAGCATGAATTACAGTAGCCAGCACATGGAAGCAACCAAAACATCCATCAGCAGAGGAATGAAGAAAGAAGACGTGGCACATATATACACTGGAATATTACTCAGCCATAAAAAGGACTGAAATTGTGCCACTTGTAGAGACATGGATGGACCCAGAGACTGTCATACAGAGTGAAGTAAGTCAGAAAGAGAAAAAACAAATATCACACATTAACACTTATATGTGGAATCTAGAAAAATGGTGCAGATGAACCTATTTGCAAAGCAGAAATAGAGACACAGACTTAGAGAACAAATGTATGAACATCAAGGGGAGAAGAGTGGGGTGAGATGAATTGGGAGATTGGGATTGCCATATTAGCTATGTATAAAATAGATAACTAATGAGAACCTGCTGTATGGCACAGGGAACTCTACTCAGTGCTCTGTGGTGACACAGAGGGGATATATGTATACCTGTGGCTGACTCATTTTGCTATACAGTAGAAACTAACACAAGATTGTAAAGCAACTAAACTCCCATAAAAAAAAAAAACTCAAAACAGATAGGAAATGACATAGTTGGGTCTTGAATTTTAAGCTTATTCTACCATCAAGTCACCCTAGCAATCAGAGACTTTCCAGATTTGGGGATCCTGATACCCCAAGAATCAGAAAACATGTCACCCCTCCCACAGTGCCCCTGCAAGGATTCCCATGGCCAAGCCAGTCACCAAGAACAGCAAATGCTAGAGAGGAAAATAAAGCCACAGAAGAATCCCTGGGATTTCCAGTCACTAGGCAGGGCTTCCAGGAGCTGGAGCCTCTCTATTTCTGTCTCTCACAGACCTTCAGTCCAAATGTTCAGTTTTTCCTGGGTAGGAAAAAAATATGCAAGATTACAGATCATAACAATAAAAGCATACCCTTACATAGCACTTACAAATCTCAGCCACTGTTAAAAGGGACTTACGTTTTAATTACTCATTGAATGAGGAGTCATGCTATGAGGTTAGGGATATTATTATCTCCATCTTGCAAATGAGGAAAATAAGGCCCAGAGAGGTGAGGGAATTTGTGCAAGATGACGTTACTAGGAAGGGCAGAGATAGGATTTAAACCCCCCAGGAGGTCTGGTGCCAGAGTCCAAGTGCAAAGGAGCTGGTGGCTATCTGAGACATCATTAGCTGCTCCAGTGAGGTCCTCTGGCACCAGCTCACCAGAATAGATAATAAGGTAAGCGCCTGCATCTGTGGGAGAGATGCTTTGGGATCGTCTTTCCCCCTCCTGTAAGCTGGTCTTCACCCATAAACAGTTGGCTGATTCCTCTGCCCATCTCCCTGCCAGAGTCACCAGCTGCCCCTTGTCAGCCCAGCACAAAGGGAAGCCAGATTGGTTGGGGGGTGCCGTAACCGAGCCTCTCCCTCCGCTTGCCAAGCAGGGGACTTTTCTCCCCCTCCTCCTTCTCCTGGAAGCACCCATCTGGCCTCTGTCACTAGTCATGTGTGCTTTGAAAAGCTGCTTTCAAGGGAGGACAATGGGAACCATGCCTGTTAATCCAATCAGGCGCATTTTCCCTGATTGTGAACATCGCCCAACCCTGCAGGATCTGCTGTAATCCACGGCTCCACCAAGAGTCCAGAGAGAGATGGACATCTCGGTCTCTCTTTGGGGCATTTTTGACCTCAGGGGTTTTAGGATGACTTCCTCCATCCTCTCTTCCCTCTCTGGGCATTGTGACACATTGTTGAAAAATAGAGGCAAGAGGATATGGATGGGATATGAAGAGTGGCATAATATGAAGTGGTAGGTAAATATATGCCTAGAGCCCAGGAAACCAAGTTCGCTGGAAATATAAACTGTTTGAACTTGGGAAAATAAGTTCCCTTCTTTAGCCCTCACTTTTCTCATCTATAAAATGGGAAGAGTTGAATTAGACAGTTCCTTTGAGATTCCTCCCAGTTGTGTGAAATGGGAAGACTCCTCTAAGGGACATTTTATATCTATATTTATTTGTAATCTTTTTTGTTATTTACTTGGCTGTTCCAGGTTTTAGTTTCAGCATGCAGGATCTAGTTACCTGACCAGGGATTGAACCAGGACCCCTGCATTGTGAGTGCTTTGTGAGTGTGGCATCTTAGCTGTTGGACCATCAGGGAAGTACCTAAGGGGCACTTTTTATTTATTTTTTTGAATGTTTTTTATTTTTATTGGGGTAGAGCTGATTAACAATGTTGTGATAGTTTTAGGTGAACAGGGAAGGGACTCAGTAATACATATATATGTATCCATTCTCACCTGAACTCCCCTTCCATCCAGGCTGCCACATAACATTGAGAAGAGTTCCCTGAGCTATACAATAAGTCCTTGTTGTTATATCCATTTTAAATATTGCAGTGCGTACATGACCATCCCAGACTCTAACTATCCCTTCCTAAAGTGTTAGTCACTCAATCGTATCTGACTCTTTTGCGACCCTTAAGACTGTAGCCCGCCAGGCTCCTCTGTCCATGGAATTCTCCAGGCAAGGATACTGGAGTGGGTTGCTGTTCCCTTCTCCAGGGGATCTCTCTGATCCAGGGATTGAACCTTGGTCTCCCACACTGCAGACAGATGGTTTACCATCTGAGCCACCAGGGAAGCCCCATCCTCCCCTAAGGGACAGTTTTTAGAGAAGAGAATGGGAGAGGTTGCCCTGCTTCTGCCCCAGGGGCGTCTCCTGAAACACTGAGCTCTTGTCCTCTAAGACTGCATCCATGCTGCACACAGTAGGGCTGGACAGACTGCTTGGCCACAGTTCTTGATCCGGAAAGAGTGATTGCAGGGCTCCCCATGGACTTCAAGCAGTAAGTGCTGGGAGTCTGGGTTCTGAGAAATATCCTATCCCAGGCTCACTGATTCTCTCAGCTGCGCATTTGTGGCTACCAATCTTCTAAGATCTTTAGATCTTTATTTGCCTCCTAACTTCACTCTCCTCTTCTGATCAATACAGAGAAAAAACCTGATGGGCCTTCCTGGGTACAGGCAAGTAGCTAATCAGAAATCTCGTTAATTAGCTTTGAAATGGGAAGTGTCTCACAGAGAAAATCTTACCAGGTTCCTCAGCCACATCAGGCTTTCTCCCTGAAAGGCAGTGGCTACCGAGTACTGCAGCAGCTCAGATATTTTATCATTAAAAGGCTTTTTCTGGCTCTCATTTTTTTCTATCCTGAAAGAAATGAGACCAGGCTGAAAAGAAGACCACATTAGTGCATGCGAAGCAAGTAGCAGAATGAGGAGACCAATGGTGGGAGCTGAGACTGACTGGGCAGCTTCCAACAGCACTAGGTGTAGCACCAACACCTATGAGCAATCAGCAAAGGCTTTTAGTAGCGAGGGCTGGGGATGACATGCCCTGTTCTTTGTCCAACTCCCATTACTCATTCTCTGCCACCAGGTGCTTGGCCTAAGGACCAGGGCCACCAGAACTGGAGTTTGGCTGCAGGACATTGCAAACAAAGAGGCTGGAGACTGTGCTTGGGGATCGACATGGCAGCAGATGAAGAGAAAGTTCATCCAGGCAGTTGGCATGTGACATCTGGAGGGGGTGGTGACAGGCATCATGCAGGGATCCAAGCGGGGAGGTCCCCAAACAAGTGATGCTCTGAAAAGAGGAGAACAAGAACAGCAACCGGGAGGTCTGTGGGGTGCCCAGCTCCTGGGTCCTTCTCCAGAAAGGGCTCAGTTCAGTTCAGTCGTGTCTGACTCTTTGCAGCCCCATGGACTGCAGCACGCCAGGCTTCCCTGTCCATCACCAAGTCCCAGAGTTTACTCAAACTTATGTCCATAGAGTTGCCATCCCACCATCTAATCCTCTGTTGTCCCCCTCTTCTCCTGCCTTCAGTCTTTCCCAGCATCAGGGTCTTTTCTAATGAGTCAGTTCTTCTTATCAGGTGGCCAATGTATTCCAGTTTCAGCTTCAGCATCATTCCTTCCAATGAATATTTAGGACTGATTTCCTTTAGGATTGACTGGTTTGATCTTGCAGTCCAAGAGTTCAGAAAGGGCTGCTGCTGCTGCTGCTGCTGCTGTTGCTAAGTCACTTCAGTCGTGTCTGACTCTGTGTGACCCCAGAGATGACAGTCCACTAGGCTCCTCTGTCCATGGCATTCTCCGGGCAAGAGTACTGGAGTGGGTTGCCATTGCCTTCTCCACTCAGAAAGGGCTAGGGAGAAGAAAAAAGATCCTAGCTCAGAAGACCTGGGTTCTGGGAAAGTCACAAAGTCAGGACTATTTACAGATGACTAAACCGAAGATTTCTCCGGTGGCTCAGTGGTAAAGAATCTGTCTGCAATGCAGGAGATGTAGGTTTGATCTCTGAGTCAGGAAGATTCCCTGGGGATGGAAATGGACCTGGCAGGTGACAGTCCATGCATTCGCAAATGAGTCAGACACGACTTAACAACAATAACAAAAGTTTATATCACCAGCACATGGCAGAGCCAGGATACAAACTCAGCCAGAATCCAGATCCTAGATACATGGCCTTTCCACTACTGCCTCCCAGAACAAGGCTGGAGCTACGTGTGCAGGCAGTTTAGGGGCCTGACGGGAACATGGGAGGTCATTACAGGTCAGTGCTGGAAAATGTCTACCGAATGACTATACACCTTTACGTGAAGAGCCTCTCCTGTAGTTCCTACGGGAGGCTACAGACTCGGGAGGCACACAATAAGAACAGGAAAGTGAAACCCCAATCCAGTAAACAGACACTCAGGAGAGCCTCTAGTCACTCTGATTTAAGAGTCCAGGCTCAGACAGTGTCATCCCAGAGTGCCGAAATAATGTGCCAAGTGCAATCTCAGACCCAGAGTCAGCAATTCTGAGAAATTAAGGGAAAGTGAAGCCCTGAGCTCAACTGTAGTTTCCAGAAGGGCAGGAAAGAGGAATGGCAACCCACTCCAGTATCTTGCCTGAAGAATCCCATGGACAGAGGAGCCTGGCGGCCTACAGTTCATGGAGTTTCAAAGAGTTGACATGACTGAGCAACTAACACACACACTTGGATAGACTTACTATGGACATTACTATGGATGTCAAAATATGCTTATTAAATCCTTGTGTATATCTTTCATTCATTCAACAAACATTAATTGAGAATCTGCCGTGTGGGATAACAAGACAACATCTTTTTGTGCACCTCTATATTCACTGCAGCCTTGTTTATAATAGCCAAGATATGGGAACAACCTACGTGTCCAGTAATTGATGAGTGGATAAAGGAGATGTAGTGAATATACGTACCATGGAACATTACTCACCCATAAAAAGATGAAACTTTGCCATTTGGGACAACATAGATGGACCTTGAGTGTATTATGCCAAGTGAAGTAAGTCAGATGGGAAGAAACAAATACTGTTTCACTTATATGTGGGGTCCAAAAAACAAAACAAATGAACAAACAAAACACAACAAGACAGGTACAGAGAACAGACTGTGGTTACCAGAGGGAGGGGGGCTGGGGAGTGGGCAAAAAGCGTAAAGGGGATCAAGAGGTATAAACTTCCAGTTATAAAATAAATAAATTGTTGGGGTGTAATGCACAGCATGGGGGTATAGTCAATAACCTTGGATTAACTTTGGTGACAGACTTATGTGGTGCATTTATATACTTGCAAGGTATGTAAATGTTGAGTCACTATGTTGTACCTCTGAAACTAATATAATATTGTTTGTTAATTATACTTCAATTAAAAATAATCTTTTCTCTCACTGGGAAGAGTCAGAAAACAAACAAGTAAACAAAAAAAATTTCAGATAAGGGTAAGCACTAAGAAGGAAATTAAGCACAGCCATGGCTAGAGAATGATAATGAGTGAATTGTTAGCAGGCTAATAATGATTAGCCAGAACGATGGGGAGGCTTCTCTACGGATATTGAGGTGACGAAAAGAAGCCGGACATACAGACATCTGGGAGAAAGTTGTTTCAGGAAGAGACAACAGTAGGTGCAAAGTTCCAGGTTCGTGAGTGAGGTTGGCATGCTTCAGAAACCAAAAGAAGGCCACCGTGTCTGACCTACAGCAAGGGCAGTGGATGTCTCAGGAGGTAAGTGGGGAAGCTGGAAGGTTGGCAAAGCTTTGTAGACTGCAGCCAGGAGATTTTGTCCTCAGTGAAATAGGAAGCAGTAGAAGAATGTGAGCAGGAGAATGACATGATTCAATTACTTTAAAAAAATTATTTCTTTTTGGCTGTGCTGGGTCTTTGCTTTGTGTGGACTTTGTCTAGTTGTGGGGAGCAAGGGCTTCTCGTTGCGGTGGCTGCTCTTGTTGCCGAGCAGGGTTCTAGGCGTGCGGGCCTCAGTAGCTGTGGCCATGGGCCTACTTGCTCTGAGGCATGTCGCATCCTCCCGGACCAGGGATCAGCCTTATGCATCGGCAGGCAGATTCCCAGCCACTGCACCACCCGAGAAATCCCTCAATTACTTTTTAAGAAGATGGCTCTGGCTGCTCTGTGGAGAGCAGTTTGGAAACAGGGTGGAGCAGACACTGGAAACAATGAGAGACTCAATGCATTTGTTTAGAGGCGAGAAGGTGGTGGCTTGACCAGTAGTGGTCCCGGTAAAGAAGGTGCGGTGGGTCAGATTCAGAGTGTATCTTGGAGAGAGAGATAAAACCTTAGCTTTTGAGCAAATATAAATTGTGTTTTTTATAATTTTTTGTTTAATGAGCTGAAGCTCCCTCAGGCAGAATTCTAAAGTAGCACTGCTGGAGCTCTGGACTTGGCCTTCTGTTTGTCAGTACCATGCACCTCCCTTTAAGGTTATGACCAGCACGGTTGCTTCTGGTATAGTGTCTCCCTCATGGCCATCCCAGTAACAGCGTAATTTGGCGCCACCACGCACTTTCATTACAGCCAAACTCTAATCAACTCTGGCCAGGCTGATGGGGGATTTGTTTTGGTTTGTCACTCAGTCACGTCAGACTCTTGCTCCATGGACTATTGCCCACCAGGCTCCTCTCTCCATGGGATTTCCCAGGCAAGACTACTAGAGTGGGTTGCCATTTCCTCCTCCCGGAGATCTTCCCAATCCAGGGATCAAACCCATTGTCTCCTGCATTGCAAGTAAGGATTCTTTACCACTGAATCGCCAGGGAAGCCCATGGGGGATTAGATGGGCACCACCTTTAGATGGGTTCAGCTGGTAAAGAATCTGCCTACAATGTGGGAGACCTGCGTTCTCCTAGGATCTCCGGGTTTCTTCCTGGGTTGGGAAAATTCCCTTGAGAAGGAAAAGGCTTCTCACTCCAGTATTCTGGCCTGGAGAATTCCATGGAATGTATAGTCCATGGGGTTGCAATGAGTCGGACACAACTGTATGTAATGTCTGTTGCAGAGGGGAATCCAGTACCCAGAGAGTATTTATGAGTCTCTGGCCCATTTTACCATGTTTACAATCTAATTGGGTTTCTTGATCATTCCCATGGCATCTAAACTACAAATTTGGTTGGCCTACTTCTTCCTAGACTGTGTACTATTTGCATACAGTATTTTTTTTCCTGCACCACCCACAAAAGCAGCGTGGATGCCTGTGGTTCTTTCATTAGCTGGGTACAGAAAATCTGGCTGTCACTAAGCCCACAAAGAATGGAGCTAGTTGCTTTAGTGAGAAAAAAGGGCTTCCAGAAGATTTGAGGTGTCCTTTTCCTCTCAATATGGCTGTGAGAGACTTCTAACAGGGAAAAAAGAAACTGTTGTGACGTTCTAAGATTATATAAGTGACCAGTCTTACACCAAGAGACTAACTTGTAATTTCCTTGGGGTTTCAATTACTGAGTCTATCCTAGGAATCTATTTCTCTTGCTGAGAATCTGGCATCTTTCATTGCCTTCATCCCTGCCATCCCCTCACCAAAAAAAGCAGCAGTTTACTCTGGAGACATAGAGTCATGTAGGATCATAATCCCAGCAGACAAATGGAAGGAGACAGCAGTAATAAATACTCTTGCTAAGAGAGCATAAAGGAAGTAAAAGCTCGTAGCAACTTGGGAGCATCAGCTGCTTAATAATAAAGGCAATGATAACATGAATCCTTGGCCAGGCTGCACGCACAGCTTTTAGTTACAGGTGTCAAAACCTGAGTGTCAGGTCCTGGCTTTATTACTGTCATTTAGTAAGCTGTTGGTGTTTACTCCCAACATAGCTGTTTTTCTCTGATGTCAGAAACACAAGGCTTTTTCTCTCTGATTTCCTGAAGTCTCTCGGGCTTGGGGCCCATACTTTTCTCCATTTTCTCCTAACCCAAGATTGCTGGATTCTTTTGCTGCAAAGAGAAAGGGAACTTGCTTTGCAGAAAGGCTAAAATATTCCATCTGTGTTCATTGAGCTATTACATCCTAGTCTGTCTGAGGGCGTGGTATACAATTACCAAAATGAAGCTAGTGGAAAAAAAAAAAGCCCTGTTTTCTTTTTAATTAAACATATTCAATAATAATAAACAAATACATAATATATTTACATAATATATAATGCAATATACCTAAATATATTATAAAATAAATATATTATTAAATGGGCTTCCCTGGTGCCTCAGTGGTAAATAATCCACCTGCCAATGCAGGAAACACAGGTTTGATCCCTAGATCAGGAAGATTGCCTGGAGAAGGAAATGGCATTCTGCTCCAGTATTCTTGCCTGGGAAATCCCATGGACAGAGGAGCCCGGTGGGCTACAGTCCATGGGGTCGCAAAGAGTCAAACATGACTTTTCGACTAAAACAACAACATATTATTAAATATACTTACTAATAATAAGTAATTTCATATATTTGTCAATAGTAAAAGTAGCAACTGTTTTCTTTTTACCTCAACTCCATTTGTTGATCACAAGCCTCGAGAGTTATAAGAAGTGAGACAGCTCCCTGCAGGAACTGGCAATCCAGTTTGAGATAGACACAGGACGATAGTTTAAGTATGAAATAAATTGTATGAGAAGGAGGGATCCTGTGGGTTATGGGGTGATAGCAATTTGAGGTGAGTCTTGAGAGTGGGGGTGCAATAGGAAGTAGCAGAAGGAGACTGAGGAAGTGGACCAGGCAGGGATGAGAAGGGAAACTGTCTTAGCTCTAGAGTCTGAGCTACTAAGGACAGTTGAGCATAAGTCTTAGACTTATGGCTGTGGATGAAGAAAACTTCGGTGTAATTCACAAAAGGGCTGATGCCAGGAAAATGTTCTCTTTCCTGGACAAAGAAATGTGAAATTCCAGATGGATAGGTAAGAATGTTGAGTAAAAGAAAGCTTCACTATGATTCTAAGAGATGTGCTCATTTCCTGAGAATAACTAGAGTTCCAGGAATTAGAATCCCATTCACGGGGGAGAGGGTTGGTGAGCATGGTAAGCCTCCTTGTCAGGTGGGCTCACTCGAATGGGGGCCAACATTCTAATCTTGAAAAGAACATGGAGAATTATACAGCGTAACAGACTTTAGAAATTAGTGGAAGGTCCAAAACAAGAGCCTGGTTTGAGTCAAAGTAAGACATCCAAAGGGCTATTCCTCAGAGGTGTCCTGGCTCCAGACTTAGGCGGCTCACATCAGATATTCATTTCTGTGTAGCAATATGTCCCCATGCCAAGCCTCACCAGGTGGTAAAGCTGAGCTGCTGGCATTTTTTTCTGCCCTGAACAGGCTCTAGGGCTTGTACATCTGCAGGCAGTGCCATGTGTGTGGAGTGCCAGAGAGGAGCACAGCAGGCAAAAGGAGACAAGGCAAACCTCTTCCTCTTCTGGCAATTTCTGACTGCATGCTCCAAGGGACTCTTGCTGCAGGATAGCAAAGTCTGGTTGCTGCTGCTGCTGCTGCTAAGTCGCTTCAGTCGTGTCTGACTCTGTGCGACCCTAGAGACAGCAGCCCACCAAACTCCCCCGTCCCTGGGATTCTCCAGGCAAGAACACTGGAGTGGGTTGCCATTTCCTTCTTCAATGCAAGAAAGTGAAAAGTGAAAGTGAAGTTGCTCAGTCATGTCTGACTCCTAGCGACCCTAATGGACTGGAGTGGGTTGCCATTGCCTTCTCCAAGGGCTGGTTAGGACACACTATTTGAGACGTTATCAGTCTCCCAAGAGCAAAGCAGTAAGTGGCAAGAAAGGAGAGTGTTGAGAGAGAGGTCAAGTCTGACCTACTAGAGGGTGAATACTGGTTGCAGTAGTGATGCCAAGAGACTGTTTTGGGTGAGACTCGAGGTGAGGAACAGAAGTCTAGGACTCTACCATACACTGAAGCCCTTGAAGGAGAGCACGGAGCATACAGGGGATGGGGCAAAGTCACCAACATGGTCCCAAACTGGCGGCACCCCCTCGTTACTGTTAAAAGCAAAAGCAAATCCTCTCTGCAAGAAAACTTCTCCAGTCTCCATGTTAAGCCTGCAGATGTTCCATCTGTTATGACAAACAGCGAGCTCACAAAGATCAACTAGAAAGAGAAGGTAAGCCACTGTTACTGAGATTTGGTTGGAATAGCATACAATACATTTAGAATCTTATGGATTACAGATATGAGATCTGTCAAATCACTCTCCCAATTTTTCTCACTTTCCCCGTCCCCTCCATGTCCACATGTCCATTCTGTGTGTCTGTGTCTATTCCTGCCCTGCAAATAGGTTCATCTGTACCATTTTTCTAGATTCCGTATGTATGCATAAATGTACAATATTTGTTTTTCTCTTTCTGACTTACTTCACTCTGTATGACAGACTCTAGGTCTATCCACAAGACCATTATAATTTAAAGGCAGCTTTTAAAAACAACCTTATTGAGGTATTATTGACATAAGATAAGCCATATATATTTTAAAATACCTTTGATAATTTTGATATATGGCAATATATGCATAGAAACTTAATCCACAATAAAGTGAACTCACCAGTCACCTTCAGGAGTTTCTTGGAGCCACTTTGTAATCCTTTCCTCCCACCCCTTCCTGCCTCCCTGTCTAACCACAGCCCCAGGCAACCACAGGTCCGCCTCTGTCACTATAGATTAGTTTTTATTTTCTAGAATTTTATACCAAAGAAACTATATAGTACTTTTCTTTTAATGGGGTCGCAAAGAGTCAAACATGACTTTTCGACTAAAACAACAACATATTATTAAATATACTTACTAATAATAAGTAATTTCATATATTTGTCAATAGTAAAAGTAGCAACTGTTTTCTTTTTACCTCAACTCCATTTGTTGATCACAAGCCTCGAGAGTTATAAGAAGTGAGACAGCTCCCTGCAGGAACTGGCAATCCAGTTTGAGATAGACACAGGACGATAGTTTAAGTATGAAATAAATTGTATGAGAAGGAGGGATCCTGTGGGTTATGGGGTGATAGCAATTTGAGGTGAGTCTTGAGAGTGGGGGTGCGATAGGAAGTAGCAGAAGGAGACTGAGGAAGTGGACCAGGCAGGGATGAGAAGGGAAACTGTCTTAGCTCTAGAGTCTGAGCTACTAAGGACAGTTGAGCATAAGTCTTAGACTTATGGCTGTGGATGAAGAAAACTTCGGTGTAATTCACAAAAGGGCTGATGCCAGGAAAATGTTCTCTTTCCTGGACAAAGAAATGTGAAATTCCAGATGGATAGGTAAGAATGTTGAGTAAAAGAAAGCTTCACTGTGATTCTAAGAGATGTGCTCATTTCCTGAGAATAACTAGAGTTCCAGGAATTAGAATCCCATTCACGGGGGAGAGGGTTGGTGAGCATGGTAAGCCTCCTTGTCAGGTGGGCTCACTCGAATGGGGGCCAACATTCTAATCTTGAAAAGAACATGGAGAATTATACAGCGTAACAGACTTTAGAAATTAGTGGAAGGTCCAAAACAAGAGCCTGGTTTGAGTCAAAGTAAGACATCCAAAGGGCTATTCCTCAGAGGTGTCCTGGCTCCAGACTTAGGCGGCTCACATCAGATATTCATTTCTGTGTAGCAATATGTCCCCATGCCAAGCCTCACCAGGTGGTAAAGCTGAGCTGCTGGCATTTTTTTCTGCCCTGAACAGGCTCTAGGGCTTGTACATCTGCAGGCAGTGCCATGTGTGTGGAGTGCCAGAGAGGAGCACAGCAGGCAAAAGGAGACAAGGCAAACCTCTTCCTCTTCTGGCAATTTCTGACTGCATGCTCCAAGGGACTCTTGCTGCAGGATAGCAAAGTCTGGTTGCTGCTGCTGCTGCTGCTAAGTCGCTTCAGTCGTGTCTGACTCTGTGCGACCCTAGAGACAGCAGCCCACCAAACTCCCCCGTCCCTGGGATTCTCCAGGCAAGAACACTGGAGTGGGTTGCCATTTCCTTCTTCAATGCAAGAAAGTGAAAAGTGAAAGTGAAGTTGCTCAGTCATGTCTGACTCCTAGCGACCCTAATGGACTGGAGTGGGTTGCCATTGCCTTCTCCAAGGGCTGGTTAGGACACACTATTTGAGACGTTATCAGTCTCCCAAGAGCAAAGCAGTAAGTGGCAAGAAAGGAGAGTGTTGAGAGAGAGGTCAAGTCTGACCTACTAGAGGGTGAATACTGGTTGCAGTAGTGATGCCAAGAGACTGTTTTGGGTGAGACTCGAGGTGAGGAACAGAAGTCTAGGACTCTACCATACACTGAAGCCCTTGAAGGAGAGCACGGAGCATACAGGGGATGGGGCAAAGTCACCAACATGGTCCCAAACTGGCGGCACCCCCTCGTTACTGTTAAAAGCAAAAGCAAATCCTCTCTGCAAGAAAACTTCTCCAGTCTCCATGTTAAGCCTGCAGATGTTCCATCTGTTATGACAAACAGCGAGCTCACAAAGATCAACTAGAAAGAGAAGGTAAGCCACTGTTACTGAGATTTGGTTGGAATAGCATACAATACATTTAGAATCTTATGGATTACAGATATGAGATCTGTCAAATCACTCTCCCAATTTTTCTCACTTTCCCCGTCCCCTCCATGTCCACATGTCCATTCTGTGTGTCTGTGTCTATTCCTGCCCTGCAAATAGGTTCATCTGTACCATTTTTCTAGATTCCGTATGTATGCATAAATGTACAATATTTGTTTTTCTCTTTCTGACTTACTTCACTCTGTATGACAGACTCTAGGTCTATCCACAAGACCATTATAATTTAAAGGCAGCTTTTAAAAACAACCTTATTGAGGTATTATTGACATAAGATAAGCCATATATATTTTAAAATACCTTTGATAATTTTGATATATGGCAATATATGCATAGAAACTTAATCCACAATAAAGTGAACTCACCAGTCACCTTCAGGAGTTTCTTGGAGCCACTTTGTAATCCTTTCCTCCCACCCCTTCCTGCCTCCCTGTCTAACCACAGCCCCAGGCAACCACAGGTCCGCCTCTGTCACTATAGATTAGTTTTTATTTTCTAGAATTTTATACCAAAGAAACCATATAGTACTTTTCTTTTGTCTGGCTTCTTTTATTCTTTTTTAAGTGTTCTTTGATGTGGACCATTTTTAAATTCTTTATTGAATTTGTTGCCATATTGCTGTTTTAGTTTTTCTCGTTTTTTTGGCCCCCAGGCATGTGGGATCTCAACTTCCCAACCAGAGATTGAGGCCACCACACCCCCTGCATTAGAAGATGAAGTCAACCACTGGACCACGGTGTACATCCCGTTTCTTTCATTCTACATAATTATTTTGAGATTCATTCATATTTTTGTATATACCAATAATTCAAAATCTCTGTTCCCAACTAGTATTCCATAATCTAAGCATACCTCTCTTTGTTTATCCATTCACCTATTATGTTTATTTGGGATTGTTTCCGGTTTGGGGCTATTATAAGGAGAGCTATTCTGAATATTTATATGAAAGTCTTTGAATGAAAGATACTTACCATTTCTCGAGTAAACACCTAGGGATGGAAGGCCTGTATCGTGGCAGTTGTAAGTCTAACTGCTTCACAAGCTGCTAAACTCTTTTCTAAAATAGTGGGAGTTCCGGCCCCCTCACGTTTCCGTCAGCACTTGGTATGGCAAGTCATTTACATTTCAGCCATTCTTAAAGGTGTGATCTCTCACTGTGGTTTTGGTGGGATTTTTTAAAGTTAATTAATTAGGTTCTTTGGCTGTGCCAGGTCTTAATTGCTGCACATGGGATCTTCAGTTTCGGCATGTGGAGTCTTTAGTTGTGACATGTGAACTCTTGGTTGTGGCATGCAGGATCTAGCTTTGCCCAGGGATCAAACCCAAGCCCCCTCCACTGGGAAGTGGAAGCCTTAGCCCCTGGACCACCGGGGACATCCCTCTTGGCACAGTGTTTCATGTGTATATTTGTCAGATACCTATGTTCTTTGATGTGATGTCTGTTCAAATCTTTAGCTCATTTTTATACTGGGTTGTTCGTTTCTTATTGTTGAGTTTTAAGATATTACTACTGACTGAATTGTCCCCACAAATCCATATGTTGAAGCACTAACCCCTTACCCCGCTACTTCACTATACTGGAAACAAAAGTTTTAGAGGTTAATTAAGATTAGTGAGGTCATAAGGCTGGAGTCTAAGAATTGGTGACCTTACAGGAAGGTAGTGCGTGGGCACTGAGGACAGGCCGTGTGAGGACACGGGAAACAGGCTGATGCCTATAGGCCAGAAATAGAGTCCTCGCCAGCGCTCAACCCTGCTGGCACTCAATCTCAGATTTCTAGACTCCAGAACTGAGAGAAAATAAACTTCTGCTGGTTAAGCCACCCAGTCAATGGGATTTTTGTTATGAATCCTAAGCATGCTAAGACGGATCACATATCTGATACGTATTGATACGTAGACATACACCCACATGTATGTAACATATGTCTTTTTCTTATTACAAGTCCTTTATGAGATATATGGTTTGCAAATACTTTCTCAGTCTCAGGCTTTTCTTTCCATTTTAAAAACTGTTTTTAGAAGAACAGATGTTTTTAATTTTGATAGAGTTCAGTTAATTAATTCTTTCCTTTTGGAAACATGCTTTGTATGTCAAATATAGGAAAACATTGCCTAACTCAAGGTCCCAAAGATTTTCTCCTGTATTAAAACTTCTAAGGGAAAATACAGGAGAAAATCTTTGGGAGTTGATAGGTTTATAAAACTCCTAGGTTTCAGTTTCAGTCTGCAGTTTTAGGTTTCAGTCTGTAGTTAATTTTGAGTTAATTTTTGTTTGATGCAAAGTATGAAGTAAAGTACAGTGGGGATTTTCTTCATGTAGAAATACAGTCACTACACTGTCTTCATATTGTAGCTTTATAACAAATTATGAAGTCATGTAGTGTTAGTCTTCCAACTGTATTCTTCTTTTTTTCAAAGTTGTTTTGGCTACTGTAGGTCTGCATTTCTAAATAAATTTGGAGATCACTTTGTGATTTTCTTTTTTAAAATATTTATTTTGCTGTGCCGGGTCTCTTAGTTGCAGACTATGGCATCTTAGTTCCCTGACCAGGGACTGAACTCGGGCCCTTTGTATTTGGAGCATGGAGTCTTAATCACTGGACCACCAGGGAAATTCCTCAATTAAAAAATATGTATATATCTGCTGGGATTTTGATTGAGATTTCGTTGAATATATACACCACTTGGGGTGAATTAACATTTTAGCAATGGTGTGTGTTTCTGATCTTTGAACACAGTGCGTGTGTGCTAAGTCACTTCAGTTGTGTCCACCTCTTTGGGACATATGGACTGTAGCCTGCCAGGCTCCTCTGTCCCGGGATTATCCAGGCAAGAATACTGGAGTGGGTTGTTGCCATGCCCTCTTCCAGTGAATCTTCTCTGCCCGGGGATCAAACCTGTACCTCCTGCATTGCAGGCAGATTCTTTACTCCTGAGCCACCAGGAAAGCCCCTTGAACACAGTATGTCTCTCTATTCACTTAGGTATTTTTGCCAGATTTATCCATATGTATTGCACTTTTTGAATGTCATGTAAATGATTTTTTAAGTTGTTTCAGTTTCCATTTATTCATTACTAGTAAATAAATATACGAGTTTAAAAATATTAACCTTGTGTTCTGCAAACTTGCTTAATTCACTTACTAGTTCTAATGGCTATTTGGGGGGTAAATTCCATCGGGTTTTCTGTGCATACAGTCATATCATCTATGAATAAAGACAGTTTTATTTCTTCCTTTCCAAACTAGATGTTTCTTTTTTTTTTCTCTTGTGCTTCAAGAAATTTTTGATCATACTTAGTCGAACTTATCATTGTACAGATACAACTAAAGTTCAGACAGGTGATATTTCAAGACTCCTTGTTCAACAAATAAATGACAAAAACTCGGTAGCCTGCAGCAATGAGCATTTATGTAGCTCAGGAGTCTGCAGAATTTGTATGTGATCTGCATTGTCTAATGCAGATTGGCTAGGTCACTCTGTCTTATTGGGGGGTAAATTCCATCGGGTTTTCTGTGCATACAGTCATATCATCTATGAATAAAGACAGTTTTATTTCTTCCTTTCCAAACTAGATGTTTCTTTTTTTTTTCTCTTGTGCTTCAAGAAATTTTTGATCATACTTAGTCGAACTTATCATTGTACAGATACAACTAAAGTTCAGACAGGTGATATTTCAAGACTCCTTGTTCAACAAATAAATGACAAAAACTCGGTAGCCTGCAGCAATGAGCATTTATGTAGCTCAGGAGTCTGCAGAATTTGTATGTGATCTGCATTGTCTAATGCAGATTGGCTAGGTCACTCTGTCTTGTCTGGGCTCACTCTTATGCTTGGTGTTGGCTGTTTGGTGGCTGATCCAGGGTACAGGTGGGATGACTGGGGTGAATAAGCTGTTTTACAGTCTTATACCCTATGTCAAGTTAGCCAGGTCATGAGAAGATGATGCAATTTGGGAAAGAACTATTGGTAATGCCACTGAGGCTCTGAGGTTGCTTGTCACATACCATTATTATGACAGCACACACCAGCCTAGAAGTGCTCCATCTGTCAGGTTCAGTAGGTTTTGTTAGAATCTCAGTTTTTGCCTTTTATTTGCTGAATACGGAGTCTTGAGGGCAAAAGTAACTAACAGAAATGCACATTTTTCAAGCCTCTGAAAATTCTGCTAACATTCCACTGATCAAAGCCATGGCCAACGGGACTTTCCTGGTGGTCCAGAGGTTACTACTCTGTGCTTCCAATACAGGGGGCGCAGGTTCCATCCCTGGTCCGGGAACTAGGATCCACTTGCTGAGGGGTGGGGCCAAAAATAAATAAAATAGCCTATTCCTAAGCTCTTTAAAAAAAACCAAACATGTCCAAACCCAGAGCCAGAATGGGAGGACTCTCTAAAGTTACAAGACAAAGGACATGGGTGCAAAAAGACTTGAACTGGTCTTTAATGCAGTCATTGATGGTGAGAGCCAAGGGGTTAGAACAGATCATAGCAAAGAAATATCACACATCTTGGCTCTGAGGCAATTATATTTGCATTTTACCTTCTTTGGTAGAACGGCTGGTGACATTACTTAGTTTTTTCCCCAAATTGCTGTGGCAAGATCTGAGAAGTTCTTAGAGTAGAGAATAATGGGTGGGTTCTGAATGGACACTTAACTACGTATAGTCTTCAGGAATTCTTCAAAGGCAGAGACCAGACAATATTGAAAATTTCATTAAGTAAATGGATTCTGGAGTCCAAAATGTCATATATTAATTGGAACATTTTTTATTGCAAGTGACAGAACTCTAAGAGAAACTGGTTCAAGCAGAGAAGGAACTTTATAGCTCCCATAACTGAAAAAAAATCTAGGAATATATGAAGCTTCAGTTACAGCAGAATCCAAAACCTCAGATAATGACAGTGTGACAGTTTCTGTCCACCTTGGACTTGACATTTCTCTGCCTTTGTTCTCAGGCAGTCTCTCTCCATGAGATGGAAAGTCAGCAGCTCTCAGCTTACACCCTTTAACAATTCCATGGGGAAAGATCTTCATTTTCCTAATAATTCCAATAAAGCTCTAAAATTAAGCTCACTGTTTTAAACTCTGTTACCTCCCTAGCCCTGAATCTGTTCTTAACTGAAAGGAATGGAAAATGCTTCTTGGCCAACTCAGCCTTGGACTTGAACTTGAGAGAACCCTGCACATCACAAGCATATAACACACCACACATTGATGAACACTGTGCCACTCCGGAATCTATTATTAAAACGGGCACAGCACAACCCATAAACCTAAACAGCCACTCCTGGGACTCACCAGTTAGAACCAAGGGATTTATTCTCACATATCTCGACCTGTGTCCTCAAAATAAAGGAAAAACTGCATCAAAATGTTATGTTTTGTGAGCTATGTTGCCCCTGACATTGGGACTATTTTGGAGTAAGCAGAGAATTATAGTGGCAGAATTATTTAAGGTAAGAGAATAAGCACTTAGGTGATTATATATTTTTAATATTTTGTTAATGCGCCATGTTCTTCTGCCCAGATAGCAAGAATGCTATAGACTTTAGCCTAATGAGATATCTTTTCCCAGTGCTTTTAATTGCCCATGTTCTTATTCTCCTCATGTTTCATTTCACAGCTCCACAGATACTCACAAATTAGCTTCATAATCATAAGCTGGTGGCTGAGCAATAGTTTACAATATTAAATAATTCATACTACTTGAATGTTTTTCTGTACATAGGTATAGATATAAATGCAGCATGCTTGAAGTGTGATACTGATTCTTTTTTCTTTGCTCTTAAAGTGTAGTTAATTTACAATGTTGTGTTAATTTTTGCTATATAGCAAAGTGATTCAGATATATATATATATATGTTCTTTTTCATATTTTTTTCCATTATGGTTTATCACAGAATATTCAATATGGTTCCCTGTGCTATACAGTAGGACATTATTGTTTGATATTGATTCTTTTTTTAATTAAAAAATATTCATTTACCTATTATTCATATTTTTGGTTGTATCTGGTCTTAGTTGCAACATGCAGGCTTATTTGCCCTGTGGCATGTGGGATCTTAGTTTCCTCACCAGGGATCGAACCTGTGTCCCCTTCCTTGGAAGGTGGATTCTTTTTTTTTTGTTTTTTGAAGTCGCTCAGTCGTGCCTGACTCTTTGCGACCCCATGGATAAGTAGCCTGCACCAAGTTCCTACATCCATGGGATTTTCAAGGCAAGAGTACTGGAGTGGGTTGCCATTTCCTTCTCCAGGAAGGTGGATTCTTAACCCTGGGATCACAGGTGAAGTCCCAATACTGATTCTTCACGTAGGCAACTGGATGATCATTTTTTAATATTTTTGTTTTTTGTAAGAAATGCCAATAAGATGTACAGAAATTCCCCCCAAATAATATTTCAGTTTTGTTCAAATAATTGTTAGTTAAAATTATACTTTGGCCTTTTAATTTTAAGAGAATGTTGAGTATTTTAGAAGAAAAATTAAAATTCTTGAAAAATATATGAAAATAATTTTATGTTAATATATTTTATTGCTACTTTCTGGATATATGTTCAAGTTTTATATGTTTTTGTTACCATTATATTTTCTTTTTAATTCCTTTAGAACAGGGGTTGACAAGGTATATAAATTACTGACTGTATTTGTAAATAAGGTCTTACTGGCACACAGTCAGGCCTGTTCATTTATTGTTTAGTGCTGCTTTCACATACAATTGCAGGGTATAGTTGTTGAGACACAGACCACATGCAAAGCTAAAATATATCATCTTGCCCTTTTAAAAAAGTTTGCTGACCTTGGTTTAGACTACTGTCAATAGAATACAAATTTTATGAAAATATTTATTATATAACATAACATTTGTGATTGTGCTAGGGTGAAAACAAGACACATACATTTTATAGAAAAATATATAACAATTCATAAAATATGCACTTTACTATGTATGCATCTGGACATGGACAGTCCATCAACATCACACCTGGACATGTGTAGTAACTAAATTTGATACTTTGGCTGACTTTTACTCATTAAAAATCACAGTTTTACATATAATGTAGAATTTGGACATTCCATGGATATACGTATATGTATGGCTGAGTCCTTTTGCCATTCACCTGAAATTATCACAACATTGTAAATAAGCTATACCCAAATACAAAATAAAAAGTTTAAAAAAATTTGGAGCATTCTTAAAGTAAAACAATAGAGCCTGTTTTCTGTAACAATTTGTTTGCTCAAGTTACAACTTTTAAATATTAGGTATATGGTGAGGGGAGGGGCACTCTAGTTTTATCTCCTTTCCCTATGTCCTAAATGTTAGAAGCAGGACACAGGAGAAGTTACTGGGTTCCCCAAAGGAAAACCAAGACGTCATTACAAATAGAAGGGAGATTAGACAAATTGTTAACAACAAATCTGAGCTGACAATTTGGCAGTGGGAACAATTCTGTCAAGTTCTGCTGTTCTCTGATTCCAGAACAAGGATTAATGGGGACAAGGAGGAAGACATCAGACTCATGGATGAATAAGAAAGATATCTCATGGAGTTCCTCGTCAGCGATGTGTTTGATCAGAAGCTCAGTGACTGTATCCACGGTCCTGCAGAAAGTTAAGTTCAACAACAGGTTTGCTGGAATCTGTTATGTCTCAGCTTTTGCCCTAGGTCCCAAAGTTTGGACAATTTTATGATTCGAATAACCAACTGAAAATGCTGAGAACACACAGACCAGCTCCCACCACTGCAAATGTACACAGCTCAGAAACAGCAGGCAGTCCAGCTCTGCTCATAAGAAAGCTCTGGGTCTATTTATGTATCAGAGATACACAAACTTAGAAGTAATCTCTGTAGGAGGCCATCTAGGAAGTTACCCAAAGCCAGTCTACCACCGTGACAGTTCAACTTCAGAAGGAAGGATTAAGTGATCTTTGTAACAAAGATCCCCCAGATATAATTCTATTTCATCTAATCAGTCCTGCTAAGGCAAACAGTGAAATTCTAACCAATTAAATTAAAAAGCTATCTAGGCCACTCTGAGAAGCAAATTTCAGAACTGACTTTTTCACTGATTTCCTCTTTGAACCTGAAAGTTAAAAGGTCTATGGAGGGAAAAGGACACATCCTCTTTGATCAAAGTTATCAAATCAATTTATTCTGTTTCTAAAGGAATTAATGGAAAGAGAGGAGACACCAGTGTTTCATCTCATAGTAAAGCAAAGAACTGGGTTCATTTTTCATTCCTTGCAGAGCCAAACTTAGGCAAATGGTACTGACCAGCACAATCTGCAGGATTAAAATACCTCGCTTCTCTCCTTTCTTACCATGTTCTCCTCTCCATAATGTCATACATTTCTCTTCTATCAATCTCGCAATAAAGCAGTAGAAGAACATCACTATCAGAGACCATTATGATGTATTTGATTCCTGCAGGCCAGTCATATGGCAACTACGCTCTAAATCAAGATATTTAAAACTGGAAAAGACCTTAGCAATCATCTTGAAGACTTCTTCAATGCCTAGGCAGGTTAAATAAATGGCTCTCAATTCCACAAACTTTCGTCTAAGAGTAAAACTTCTATAATTCAGATATCTCAACTTTCATTTAAATGTTCTTTCAACTGCACCACTCAATAGGATGACAGTATGGAGACTGGAGAAGTTTTCTAGATAATCCATACGTAAAGTCCACTCTGGACTTCTTTGTCTCGAGTTTTGGCTTGTTGCCTGAATCATCCATGGAGTTTTTGTTTGTTTTGTTTTATTTGGCTGAATCCAGTCTTAGTTGCGGCCTGCAGGCTCAGTAGTCATGACGCTCAGGCTTCTGAGCATGCGGGCTCTCTAGTTGTGGCACTTGGGTCCTAGAGTATGTGGGCTCAGTGGCTGTGGCTTGTAGACTTAGTTACTCCATGGCATGTGTGATCTTAGTTCCCTGACCAGGGATCAAACCCACATCCCCTGCATCTGATTCCTAACCACAGACCACCAGGAAAGTCCCTACAGAGTTCTTTTGGAAAACTTGGTTTTGTGTTCTGACTCTGACACTTGGATCTTGATCATGGGCCAATCCCTGATTCTTTCAAACCTCAGTTTAATCATTTTTTAAGTAGGGATGATTGCAAAAGCACCTTGCAGAATCATGTTAAGGATTTTATGAGATGAAGTATATAAAGCACTTCACAAACTGAAAAGAAGTATATATATGTCAGGTGTTGCTGCATGTTGTGTCTCCATGGATACAACATGGATACAACCCTGGATCAGGTTTCCACAATCTATAAACTCTGCTTGTTTCTCTCATTCATTCAACATTTATTGGGCATCTATTGTGTATCAGGCTCCACTCCATGTGATAAGTTTAAAACAGGAGCAAGATAAAGTGCAATCCATCAGGAATTTCACAAACTAGCAGCAGGTGTATAAAGAAATTACAATATGGAATGAGTATGTGGGTACAAAGTATTATGCAAGCACTGAGGGTGAACTTACTGATGCTGGGGTCCTTAGAAAGGCTAGATAGTGGAGGTACTGATAACATTTTGGATAGTTTTGAATCAAAAATAGGAGTTCTCTAGATAGGGCATTCTAGGCAGTTGTGATGGATTTTCCTGTTTATACAAAGGCAGGTAGTCTAGAAATGGCTGACACATAAGTATAACAACAGCAGTACATGCATGCTGTCATTTCAGTTGAGTCTAACTCTTTGCCATCCCATGGACTGCAGCCCACCAAGCTTCTCTATCCATGGGATTGTCTAGGCAAGAACACTCAGATGGGTTGCCATGCCTTCTTCCAGGGGATCTCCCCAACCCAGGGAACTGAACCCGAGTCTTTTACATCTCCTACATTGGCAGGCAGGTTCTTTACCACTAGTGCCACTTGGGAAGCCCAACAACAACAGTAACAACTATTAATATACAACTATCTTTTAGAAAGACTTCTAAGCTCCAAACTTTTTAGCAATATGTGGCTGAGACAGTAAAGAATCAGCCTGCAATGTAGGAGACATGGGTTTGATGCCTGGGTTGGGAAGATCCCTTGGAGAAGCAAATGGCTAGCCCCTCCAATATACTTGCTTGGAGAATCCCACGGACTCTAGAGGAGCCTGACAGACTACAGTCTATGGGGCTGGAAAGGGTTGGACATGACTGAGTGATGAACACTTTCACTTTCATAAACTGTACAATGACCCTTCAAGAGAGGTAGCATTACCTAATGATCACAGGTCAAGCAGCTCAGAGAGGTTAGGTAACTTGTCTAAGATCACAGAGCTGTGATTAGGGAATTCAGATGTTGAACTCTGATCCTTCTGACTCTCACGTTCATGCTTGTACTTAATAACCACACTGCTTCTTATGAACTGAGGAACATTAGGAGATGACTGGAAATGTAGGCAGGGGACAGAGTTTGTAGGACGTGGAATACCAAAGTTTGGATTTTATTTCACAGATGGTGGGAGTCGCTGAGGGATTTTTTTTTTTAAATGTGGACCATGTTTTAAGTCTTTATCCAATTTGTTACACCATTGTGTCCCTTTATGTTTTTGATTTTTTGGTCCTGAGGCATGCAGGATCTTACTTTCCCAACCAGAGATGGAACAGGCCAAAAAAAAAAAAGAAAGAAAAAAGCACCATAAAGACGGTCTTTTCAGTTCAGTTCAGTCGCTCAGTCGAGTCTAACTCTTTGCAACCCCATGAATCGCAGCACTCCAGGCCTCCCTGTTCATCACCAACTCCCAGAGTTCACTCAGACGCACGTCCATCGAGTCAGTGATGCCATCCAGCCATCTCATCCTCTGTCATCCCCTTCTCCTCCTGCCCCCAATCCCTCCCAGCATCAGAGTCTTTTCCAATGAGTCAACTCTTCGCATGAGATGGCCAAAGTACTGGAGTTTCAGCTTTAGCATCATTCCCTCCAAAGAAATCCCAGGGCTGATCTCCTTCAGAATGGACTGGTTGGATCTCCTTGTAGTCCAAGGGAATCCCAAGAGTCTTTTCCAACACCACAGTTCAAAAGCATCAGTTCTTCGGCGCTCAGCCTTCTTCACAGTCCAACTCTCACATCCATACATCAGTACTGGAAAAATCATAGCCCTGACTAAACGGACCTTAGTCGGCAAAGTAATGTCTCTGCTTTTGAATATGCTATCTAGGTTGATCATAACTTTTCTTCCAAGGAGTAATTAGGCAATTGGAATTCAGCAAAGTCTGAACTGGAGATATACTATTTGGAGGTGGGGAAATCATAGAAACATGGATACTGTCAAATCAAAGACAGATTTGCCATCAAGAGAGACTGTGACAATGGAGGAAAGAAGTAGAACCATATTTTGAGAAATAACAATGGCAAAGGAAACAAAGGAAAAATCAGAAGCAGGAAGCATGTAAGAACAAAAGACCAACAGGAAAGTTTCATAGTAAAAAGCCGTGAGCCATAGTGCTAAACAAGGTCAACTATGATACAAGCTATAAAGTATCCACTGAATTTGGCAGTTAGGCAATTCAAGACTCACCTTAGTAAGATCAGTTTCAGTGGAGTGGTAGGACCGAAGCCTGATGACATCAGTTGGAAGGCAGGGGGTGAAGCAAGACAAAGATGAGTTTAAGGATCTGAGTATGAGTAAAAGAAATTAAAGTCAGAAAAGGTGCCAAGTGATTTTTCTCCTGGGTGGCAGTTAATGACAAGAGTGCAACTTCCTGACAGGTGAACATATTAAACAAGATTCATTTGGTTTTAAAAACTTGGGGGTTGAGAAAATCCAAGTTGAAAAGAGCAGTGAGAATTGAAGGTTTAAAATAAAAAGACGTTAGTGCTCCATGTGTGAGCAAAGGAAATCATTGTCCTTGGCAACTACTGTATACGAGGTATGCGTTAGGGTGTGAAAGTACAAGAGAGAAATAATGACATTCTTTGCTTCAGTTAATCATTTCCATGGGTGTGCTGACTGAGATCTGAGCTGGATAAAAAACAGAGGATCCTGGTAGATACCTTGGAGTTCAGTCCTGCTGTGCACCAGAGAAGGAGCGTGCACACAGAAGTAGTGAGATCAGAGCAAAGCAACCCCAAAGTGAAACAAAGTTTCCAGAAGGTGGTGGAAGAGAATGATGCAGAGGGAACAGAATTGAGGACAAAGGAAGCAGTCTCTGATTAATGATTAGAAAGTAGCTGACAGGCTTTGAGAAAATAAATTGTCAGTCCTGTTGCAGAGGGTTAAGGAGCAAGTGCATGGTGAAAATGTGGGGGATATACTGAGCCAGAGAGGTTTCTTGATGACTTTATGTTTTTGTTTTCTGGCTGTGTTGGGTTTTCACTGCGGCTAGGCCTTCTCTGGTTGCAGCGAGCGGGGGCTGCTCTCTAGTTGCATGGCTGTGGCTTCTCTTGTTGCGGAGCATGGGCTCTGGGGCCTTAGGGCTTCAGTAGTTAGTGGCTCCTGGGCTCTAGAGCACAGGCTCAGTAGTTGGGGTGCTGTGGTTTAGCTGCTGCAAGGCTTGGGGGATCTTCCCAGACCCGGGATGGAATCTGTGTCTCCTGTGTTGACAGGAGGATTCTTCACCACTGAGGCACCTTGGACGCCCTCTTGATGACTTTTCTATCCCCCAAACTCTTTTTGCTACATTGGTGTTATGGTTGGTGTGTGAGTGGCAGTACGGAGATATTGCACATTTGGTAAATTAAGCACCCAAGAATTTAATATCTTTGAAGATGAGAAATGCTTTGTAAGTCATAATCATGTAACAGTCATGGACTCAGTAATAGTGTGAATTTTCCCCTAATAATAGTACTTATCTTACCACTTAAAGCAAAGAGATAGCTACTTTCCAGCTCAGATACACTTTCTCATCGTGAGTTAAGCAACTCTCCCTTCTCAGTGTGTGCCTATTTAAATGATCCAATTCAGCTTTTATCTTTCTCCCAAAGAGCTAATCAATATGTGGTAAAACCACTTAGAACCACATTATAAATTTCCTTTCTTCCTTATTTCTCTCTCCTTGGCTATAAAAAATCGGTACCCATCCAAAATCAAACAAACAAATAAACCCCAAAATACTTCACCAGCAAGAAGAAAGGCTCTGTTTTCATTTCATTTCATAAAAACATTAATCTTATACTTAGAACATGTACCATGGGGATGAGCCTGGGACCCTGCATTTTGGTAGCAGGAGGAAGCAGAGTATCTTCAGAAGATTACAGTCTGAAATTAAGGTCTTGTTTTTATGAAATGGAAATGATCAAAAGCTGTCGTGTTCTACCACAGATACTTGAGGACTTGAACAAGACGAGAAGCGCAGACTCTCAGGCCTGAAGGACTTGAAATTTTAGCTAGTCAATTACCTGTCCAATATTTGTATCCTTTCTACAGCATTTCTGCCAAGTGATGGGGGATTCACTAGCTCCTGAGGATAACTTAGTTCAGTTAGTTAGTTAGTTCAGTCTTGTCCGACTCTTTGCGACCCTAGGAACTGCAGCACACCAGGCTTTCCTGTCCATCACCAACTCCCAGAGCTTACTCACGCTCATGCCATTGAGCCAGTGATGCCATCCAACCATCTCATGTTCTATAACTGAGTAAGAGCTCACTGACGCACATAGAAACACATATTATGTCACTGGCTTTTGAGAAAAGAAGTGAAATGGTGCAGACCTTATGGTCCTTGTCCCCCGTTTGCTCTGCCTGTCTTTTGTCTGTGGGAAAACTTTAGCCAAAGAATAGGTTTAACTGTAGAAAGGAAAAAATACTGAAACAAATGAAAATAGTCAAAGAAGGCCAAATAATAATTGTTTTTAGTCATTAGGCACAAACAAAGACCTCTAGTTCCTTCTCAAAGGCTATAGATATTCTGAGTCATATCCTGTGAGCTGTCTCACAGGTATTGAAACCCCCACCAGGTGGAGAAGTTACCTATGTGATGATCAGACTGTAGCCAGGACATTAGCTGCCACAATTTCAAGATTGGCCTCAAGGAAATGGGAACAAACTGACCCTGGGACTGCAGATTAACTGTACTTAAAACAACTGAGATGATGCTGGTCAGACCATCGAGGACCAATTTTAAGATGACTGTCACAGCTAACTATTGTTTCTGCTCCCTTCCCCTTTAAAAGCTTTTGCTTACTAATAGTCCAGGCTGGGGAAAAGGGGGGAATTGGCCTTTGGACAGGCCTGTGTCCCACCCCACCAACTCTCCTACCTGCATCCCACCCTCACCCCCCGCCTCTGGTTGCCAGTATCCAAAATAAAACAAACTTTCCTTGCCACCAACCTGGATTCTTTATTGGCTTCTGAGCAGTGAGCACGCTGACGCCACTTTTAGTTACAGAAGGAAGTTTCTTGCAAGGTCAACCAGGAAGGAGACAGAAGACAAGACTCTCATTTTTTTTTCCTTGAACCAGAGTTCTGGGAGAAAATTAAGGGGCTAGGGTAATTTCAAACTTAAAAGCTGATTGGCTAGTCTTGAATTAGTCCTATAAGCTACTCCTGCTGCTGGAAACCAGATTTTCTTTATTGAAGGACTTCTTGCTTCATAAAGGGCTCTGACGGCAACACTTCAGTTCTTTGAGTTTGGTGAAATAAAGATTCTTGATTCCTGAGTCTTCCTAGAGACATGGGTTCCTGCCTTGCACATGCACAGTGCTGATTCTGGAAAGTAACTCCAGGTTTGACCAATCAGCCTATTTAAGGAGACAAAGTCAGTTTAAGGAGGCTGGTCATTTTTATGTGCTCTTTGGCAGCGAAGAGTGTTCTGGGAACAGTGCCAAAGGGCCGAGGACTGATCCAGTGTACTGTTCTGGACAGATTGCAACCCAGCAACATGTCACTGTGGGTGACCGGCCCAGCAGACCCCCGCCTGGAGACCCCCCTCCACTAACCTGTCAGTCAGTCAGTTCAGTCACTCAGTCGTGTCTGACTCTGCAACCCCATGGGCTGCAGCACACCAGGCCTCCCTGTCCATCACCAACTCCCAGAGTTTACTCAGACTCATGTCCATTGAGTCAGTGATACCATCCAACCATATCATCCTCCGTTGTCCCTTTCTCCTCCCACCTTCAATCTTTCCCAGCATCAGGGTCTTTTCCAATGAGTCAGTTCTTCACATCAGGTGGCCAAAGTATTGGAGTTTCAGCTTCAACATCAGTCCTTCCAATGAATATTCAGGACTGATTTCCTTTAGGATGGACTGGTTGGATCTCCTTGCAGTCCAAGGGACTCTCAAGAGTCTTCTGCAACACCACCGTTTGAAAGCATCAATTTTTCGGCACTCAGCTTTCTTTATAGTCCAACTCTCACATGACTACTGGAAAAACCATAGCTTTGACTAGATGGACCTTTGTTTGCAAAGTAATATCTCCACTTTTTAATATGCTGTGTAGCATGGTCATTGGAGAAGGCAATGGCACCGCACTCCAGTACTCTTGCCTGGAAAATCCCATAGGCGGAGGAGCCTGGTGGGCTGCAGTCCATGGGGTCGCTAAGAGTTAGACACGACTGAGCAACTTCACTTTCACTTTTCACTTTCATGCAATGGAGAAGGAAATGGCAACCTACTCCAGTGTTCTTGCCTGGAGAATCCCAGAGATGGGGGAGCCTGGTGGGCTGAGTGTAGCATGGTCATTGGAGAAGGCAATGGCACCGCACTCCAGTACTCTTGCCTGGAAAATCCCATAGGCGGAGGAGCCTGGTGGGCTGCAGTCCATGGGGTCGCTAAGAGTTAGACACGACTGAGCAACTTCACTTTCACTTTTCACTTTCATGCAATGGAGAAGGAAATGGCAACCTACTCCAGTGTTCTTGCCTGGAGAATCCCAGAGATGGGGGAGCCTGGTGGGCTGCCGTTTATGGGGTCGCACAGAGTCGGACACAACTGAAGCGACTTAGCAGCAGCTTGGTCATAATTTGTTCTTCCAAGGAGTAAGAGTCTTTTAATTTCATGGCTGCAGTCACCATCTGCAGTGATTTTGGAGCCCCCCAAAATAAAGTCTGTCACTGTTTCCATTGTTTTCCAATCTATTTGCCATAAAGTGATGGGACCAGATGCCATGATCTTAGTTTCCTGAATGTTGAGTTTTAAGCCAACTTTTCACTCTCCTCTTTCACTTTCGTCAAGAGGTCCTTTAGTTCTTGTTTGCTTTCTGCCTTAAGAGTGGTGTCATCTGCATTTCTGAGGTTATTGATATTTCTCCTGGCAATCTTGATTCCAGCTTGTGCTTCATCCAGCCCAGCATTTCTCATGATGTACTCTGCACATAAGTTAAATAAGCAGGGTGACAATATACAGCCTAGATGTACCCCTTTCCTGATTTGGAACTGGTCTGTTGTTCCATGTCTAGTTCTAAATGTTGCTTCTTGACCTGCATACAGATTTCTCAGGAGGCAGTTCAGGTGGTCTGGTATTCCCATCTCTTGAAGAATTTTCCACAGTGTGTTGTGATCCACACAGTCAAAGACTTTGGCATGGTCAAGAAAGCAGAAGTACATGTTTTTCTGGAATTCTCTTGCCTTTTCAATGATCTAATGGATGTTGGCAATTTGATCTCTCGTTCTTCTGCCTTCTCTAAATCTAGCTTGAACATCTGGCAGTTAACAGTTCACGTACTGTTGAAGTGTGGCTTTGAGAATTTTGAGCATTACTTTACTAGCATATGAGATGAGTGCAATTGTGTGGCAATTTGAGCATTCTTTGGCATTGCCTTTCTTTGGGATTGGAATGAAAACTGACCTTTTCCAGTCCTGTGGCCACTGCTGAGTTTTCCAAATTTGCTGGCACATTGAATGCAGCACTTTCACAGCATCATCTTTTAGGATTTGAAAAGATGATGCTGTGTGGCACTGGAGCGGCTATGAGGACATACCCCACGTCCAAGGGCAGAGATGCCCCAGCAAGATGGTAGGCACTGGAGCGGCGGCTATGCGGTGCTGGAGCAACTTTGAGGAGATATCTCATGTCCAAGAGCAAAGGAGAAGCTCCAGAAAGACAATAGGAGGGGCAAAATTCCATTTAGAATCAAACCCCATATCCACCAGAGATGCTTAGAGGGCTCAAACAGACCTTGTGCGCATCAGGACCCAGAGACCCCCACAGAGACTGAGACAGAACTGTATTTGAGGGTCTCCAATGTCCTTTTCATTATAGAGGACTGGAATGCAAAAGTAGGAAGTCAAGAAACACCTGGTGTAACAGGCAAATTTGGCCTTGGAATGCGGAGTGAAGTAGGGCAAAGACTAATAGAGTTTTGACAAGAAAATGCACTGGTCATAGCAAACACCCTCTTCCAACAACACAAGAGAAGACTCTACACATGGACATCACCAGATGGTCAACACTGAAATCAGATATATTCTATGCAGCCAAAGATGGAGAAGCTCTATACAGTCAACAAAAACAAG
>SJYC01070276.1:0-24793 GCA_006408675.1 Madoqua kirkii
TGAGTGAACTCCAAGAGTTGGTGATGGACAGGGAGGCCTGGCGTGCTGCAGTTCATGGGTTCGCAAAGAGTCGGACACGACTAAGCAACTGAACTGAACTGAACTGAACTGAGCTGAACTGAAGGTAATTCTGTTTAACTTTTTGAGGAATTTCTAAATGGTTTGCACCATTTTATATTCTCACCATCAGTGTATGAGAGTCCCAGTTTCTTCACACCCTTGTGAACATTTGTTATGTCCTACCTGGATCCTCTGGCAGTGCGTGTTTCTAGAATTTGGTGATTCTTGAACAAAGAAGTTAAAAGTGCTTGACTTTAGGACTTCCCTGGTAATCAGTGGCTGAGACTCTGTGCTCTTCATGCAGTCCCTGGTCAGGGTACTAGCCCACATTCTGCAACTGAGAGTTCACATGTCTTAGCTAAAGGTCCTACATGCCATAATGAAGATCAAAGATCCTATGTGCCACAACTAAGATCCAGTGCAGCTAAATAAATGGTTTTGTTTGTAAAGTGTTTGATGACAGACTTGTATGTTTTCAGCTCTTTCATGCAGTGTCTTGAGGAAGGGCAAGTGTTTTTTGTTTTTTTTTAACTGTTCTAACCTTCCTTTTTTTCATCTTTTAAATGGGAATAACAATAGGATTGTTAGGTTAATTAAATGAGATAATGCATGTCAAACTCTCAGGATGATGCCTGTACAGACAATACCTTGATGAATGATGACTCTCATCATGACCATCTTTCTTTGCCTACACACCTAGATCTCTGGTCATTGCATCCGTTATCTGGCCAGTTAACAAATACATCCAGAAAGCCCACCATGTGCCAGGCACAGTTTTAGGAACTTGGACCATGGTGCCAAATAAGAAGAGACCTCACTGTAGGAAGCTAATATTCTACAAGGACAAGAGCCATTATAAACACGCACATTGAAAAATGAAGATAATTCTAGAATCTAGAAGAGCCTTGGGGCTTCCCTGGTAGCTCAGCTGGTAACGAATTGCCTGCAATGCTGTAGACCGGGTTCTATTTCCAAGTCAGGAAGTTCCCCTGGAGAAGGGATAGGCTACCCCACTCCAGTTTTCTTGGGCTTCTCTGGTGGCTCAAACGGTTAAAAAAAAAAAAAAATCCGCCTGCAGTGTGGGAGAGCTGGATACGGTCACTGGTTTGGGAAGATCCCCTGGAGGAGGGCATGGCATCCCACTCCTGTATTCTTGCCTGGAGAAACTCCATGGACAGAGGAGCCTGGCAGGCTACAGTCCATGAGGTCGCAGAGAGTTGGACACAACTGAGTGACTAAGCACAGCACTGCATCAAGAGCCTTGATAAAATAAAATAGGGTGAGGAAGGTGAGGGGCTGCTCAGCCAAGGCAAGGCTCTTCCAAGAGGAACATGGAGAAAAGACTAAAACTGGAGGGACTTCCCTGGCTGTCCAGGGGTTAGGACTCTGCACTTCCGCTGCAGGGGGCACAGGTTCGATAGCTGGTGGGGGAACTAAGATCCCGCTGCGCAGCCACTCAGGAGTCTGGGGAAGTGAGTTCACACAGAAGGAACCTCAAACAGAGTCCCCGTGACGGGCACACTTTGAGGGCTGGTGGAGCCGAAGAAGTGCGGGGATGAGAGGAGGGAATGGCAAGTTGCTGCCCGCAAGAAAGAGGAGAAGAGTCTGCAGGAACCAAAGTGCCGCGGAGGCACGGAGCTGGGACCGCAGCGAGGAAACGCACCCGACAGTGGAGCCCCCGGGAAGGGTGTCGGTGAAACCGGGCCACACCCCGAGTGTGATATTTGGCAGCAGTTCTGGGTACTAAACGTTCTCTGCAGTTGGCAGGAATCGAAGGAAGCTCACAGAGAGCCTCGGCATGGCACGGCCCGTCCTGAACAGCACTGTCACTCGCCCTGGGGAGGTTCTGTCCCGGCTCGGATTGCTTTATTCTGAGACGGAGCATCCGGTCATAGCCTTAGGAGAACTGTGTATTGATACAGATGCTTGCACTTTGAAAAGTTGCGAGAAGGAAGCCTGGACCTCTCTGCTCCTCAAGAGAGGGGTGCGCTGGTGGGGTTAAACGCTCGTCCTGTGATGCCCCAGGGTCCAAACACAGGCCCTCAGCAGGCATGGTAGAAAGCCAGTCGGCCGCTGACCTGAGCGCTGCGACAATCTCCCTGTGGCAATGCCAGTGGCCCTGGCGGACTCCAGGAGTATTCAAAGATGTGTGGTTAAGGGCAAAAAATGGCAACCCACTCCAGTGTTCTTGCCTGGAAAATTCCATGCACAGCCTGGTGAGCTACAGTCTATAGGGTGGCAAAGAGTTGGTGGATACAGCTGAGTGGCTGAGCACACACTCGTGGGTTTTGCCTGTGCTTGGGCTCCACCACTTTCTAGCAAGTATGCTGCGCAAAAAGAACTGAGCATGGAGCCTGCCCCTTAGCACTCCCTCAACAAGGGTCACTTATCATTTATTATTATTTTTACTCCTTTTCCTACACTACTATTTTAAGAGTCTCCATTTGTGAAGGTTCACCATGCTTTGAAAAGGAAGCGCAGAGGTTGAAGGGTGTCCCAAGATGGCCGTGACCAAAACAATGCTAAGAATCTGAAGACTGGAAGAAAAGGTGGGCACAGGAGTGGGAGGATAGAACCTGGATAAAAGTGTGTTATTTTTAAAATATTAATTTTTATTTATTTGGCTGCCTGGGGTCTTATTTGCAACATATGGGATCTTACTCGTGGCTCCTAATTGCAGCTCCCAGGCTCAATTGCTCCTCTGCACATGAGATCTTGGTTCCCTGACCAGGGATCAAACCCACTTCCCCTGCATTGCAAAGTGGATTCTTAACCACTAGACCACCAGGGAAATCCCCAAAGAGTGTTATTAAATAGCTTTTCAAGTGTGAAAATCGAAGAGCTACAAGATGAAAAGGGGAAGAAAAACTAATATTTTCCTGGCAACCTACTGTATGCCAAATGCTGGATCAAGGCCTATATTTATTATTGCCTTTAATCCCATTACAATCCTCTGAGACAATGATGATGATGGTGCTAATGATGAAGATTCCCATTTTACAGATAAGGAAACTGAAGCTTAGAGACCAAACTCAAACACTAAGTGATACGCTGGTATCTGTCTGACTCCAATACTAATGACCTTTTCTGTATAACCTAAATCAATACGGCCCCAGCAAAACCTATGTCATTAATTACAGAGATTGTGAACGCCACAGGTCCAAGTATATTTTCTCAAGGGTTACAGGTGCACAATGGCAGTTCTCATGGAGCAGCTAATGTAGCCCAGCAAGACAGACATGTGAGCATCTAAGTAGAATATTGGAATGATAAAGTCTCTTTATGTAACAAAAACAAACTTCCAGCAGAGCGCAGGGGAGGAAGGATTCTTTCTGTGAGGGCTGAGAAAGAGTCATCAGGGAGAAGGGGGAAAAAAAAGTCTGGGGCCTTTTACAGAAGCAAGAGTTTCAGACGAGGCTTTCTGGGATTTTCAGGTGGAAAGGGGTGGAGAGGGCATTCTATGCAGCTGGAGCAAATGAAGCTCTGCTATGGAGGTGGGAAGGCACATGGCTTGTTCGGGGAAAGACTTAGACCCACCAGACAGGAGCATGGTACAGGGTTCCCAGGGGCAGAGGAGCTGGAAAAAGAGGGTGACTCCTGAAGGCAAGATGCCTTGCAGGACAAGTGGTGGATTTTAGACTCTGTCCTATAGGCTTGTGACTAGCACTGCCAGCTTCTCAGTCTTCCTGGTCTCGCCCTCCCTCACCCCTGGATCCAGCTGGTACCCAACGGAGTCTCGTTGACTTTAGTTTTCAGGTAGCTCGTGGTTCTCTACCTGCTCTTCCTCCTTCACTGCTTGCTCCCTAAACAAGGTTCTCAGGGCTCCCTACGTGGACCATTGTCGTGGCTTCCCTTTCGTCCTCTCTGCTTAGTTATCCTTCCCCATCTCCTCCCACCCCCACTCCATCCACCCTCCAGGAAGCTGACAAAATGTTCTCTTTTATCCATAAATCTGATCGCTTCATCCCACCACTCAACATTCCTTCATACCCTCTCAGTCATTAACAAGACACAAATCTGTCCCGCTTGCCTGGCTCCGGGAATTGTTCATAATTGGGCTCCCGCTGATCTGTCCCGCATCATCTTCCGCAGCTCCCCCTCCAGAACTCTGTGTTCTGGTAATGCTCAGTTATTTACAGCTCTCAGAATGTGTTACTATATTCTCCCCTGCTTTCAGATTTGCACATTCCACCCGCCTACATCTGACCCCTACTCACCACCCCTTGCCCTTGACAGAGCCCACTCCTGAGCCACTAAGTCCTCCTTCCTCCGTGAGCTCATCCTGCACTCCCCTGCATAGCCCAGGTGATCCTTTCCTGACACTGTTTCTATACTTTGCACAACCTATCATGAAAGTAATTATCCAATTATACTGAACTAAATGTATGCAACAATTTATCCCAACACTTGACAATAGAGGAAACGACTATCTATTTCTTAAGATTTTTATTTGGGGGGCAGTTTTAGGTTCATGACAAAACTGAGGGCAAGGTACAGCAACTTTCAATTAACCCCCTGTTCCCCCACAGCCAAGCCTCCTCCATTGTTAACATCCCCCAGCAGAGGGGGACTTTGGCTACAACCAGTGGATCCACACATCGTTATCACTAAAGCCTCTAGTTTACATTAGGGATCACTCTTGCTGTTGTACAACCTATGGGTTTGAACAAACATATAATGAACTGCATCTACTAATGGAGCCTCATACAAAATGTTTTCACTGCCCTAACAATCCTCCGAGCTCTACTTGTTCATCCCTCCCCTGCCACTAATCCCTGGCAACCACTGATCTTTTTTATTCTCTCCATAGTTTCCCTTTTCCAGAATGTTATACAGTTGGAATCATACAGTATGTAAGTCTTTTCAGAAACATTGTTTTTGGATGATTATATCCAGTGCCTGTCACATTACCTAGCACATAGTAGGTGCAAACTATTTACAGAATTAATGATTGATTTAGCTGATGTGTTTAGAGGAAGGATATCCAGTGATCTGAGGCATGGTATAAATAATTAGACTCTAAGTTCCAAAAGAAGCTCTGCTCTCAGCTGTTTTGAAGCTAGTAGACTATGTCTGATTCCATTCATCTGTAGATCCATCCCCAGGGCTGGCATGGCATTTTTTATCTGATGGAGGCTCAATAAATATGGAATGAGGACATAGTCTGTGCCTCAGAAGGCATATAGTAGACCAGGCCATGTTTCTGCAGCCACACTATTCTTGTCCTGCTCCTTCAGTGGTCACCAAGAAGTCTTCCGACTCCAGTCATTTGTCCTTTCATTCATTTGTTCAAAAAAGCTATCTGAGGGACTTCCCTAGTGGTCCAGTGGCCAAGACTCCTCACTCCCAATCCAGGGGTCCCAAGTTCAATCCCTGGCCAGGGAACTGGATCCCCCATGCCACAACTAAGAGTTTGCATGCTGCAACTAAAGATTCTGCATGCTGCAACTAAGACCCTGGGCAGCCAAATATATATATATATATATACATATATATATATATATATATATATATATATATATAGGAGAAGGCAATGGCACCCTACTCCAGTACTCATGCCTAGAAAATCCCATGGATGGAGGAGGCTGGTGGGCTGCAGTCCATGGGGTCGCTGAGGGTTGGACACGACTCAGCAACTTCACTTCCACTTTTCACTTTCATGCATTGGAGAAGGAAATGACAACCCACTCCAGTGTTCTTGCCTGGAGGATCCCAGGGACGGGGGAACCTGGTGGGCTGCCGTCTGTGGGGGCTGCCGTCTGTGGGGTCACACAGAGTTGGACACAACTGAAGTGACTTACCAGTAGCAGTATATATATATATTTAAAGCTATCCTAGGTCAAGCTCTGTGTTATGATTTCTAACAGGAAACTTCTGGAAGGACAAGGCTGCGGTTGGATGCTGTATGGCCCAGGCTGAGCATCCCACGAGTACAGACCACTGCCTTAAAGCCCAGGACCGTGGCATCCCGGGGAAGTTTTCCTGCCCCTGCCTAGCTGACTCTTCTAGCTCATCAGGAATTTCTCCACACTCTGGAGTCCTGTTGCACCCAGGCAGAACCAGACTGTTTGGTATTAATTGCTCTCTAATTGTTTCAAGTGTGCTATTTTTATCTACCCAGTCCCCTGCACTCTCCTTGCAAATGAGCCTGGTCTTTTAGTTTCGCATTGCAACTGTGCCCCCAGCACTCAGGAGAAGCTTGCTGATTGATTTTTTTTGCAAGCTGAAATATGGATCTGTCCTGAAACTCTGTTGCTATTTCCATCCCTGGCCTTTCCCCTCCCCACTCCCAGCATCTCCTTCCGGACTCCCAGCAACCCCCACCGACTATTTCTTCTGTTGGTGTCACCAACCTCTTTGTTCTCTCCAAAAGCACAAACCTTGTTTCACTGACCGTTGAAGCCACTGAAGCACAGGCTCTCTCTCTCTCTCTCTCTCTCTCTTTTTTTTTTTTTTCTAGTCCTCCTTTTGCACAAAGGGCTCTCTTAGCAAGAAATGTTATTCTTATCGGCTGCCTCATGATCTATTTTTAACCACGCAACTTGTTAAATACTTCTGGGATCAGCTCTGGTGAATGAAACCTTCACTTTGATTGGTTTTCTATGTTTTCAGCTTTATTATCTCAAGATACAGTCAAAGGAAGGGAATGTGGGGAGAAAGAACTGAGATGAGGTCAAGTGAGAAGAGAGGCTTCTTTCTGGAAAGGTGAGCTGAGTGATTGCCAACAGGAGAGACTGGGGATGGGCAAGCACCTTGGCTCCCAGCTCCGGTTATTTGGTTTCGGGGGCGGGGGAAGACAATAATGTGGTAGCGACAGTTTGGACCTTTGCTCAAAAGTGCTTCTTTGAGTTCTGAGAAGTACAAAGGATTTTCTGAGAACTGCCAATATGGCGCTCCAGACTGTCTGAGCCTGCCTTTGTGTATGTTTAGCCACTAAGTCATGTCTGACCCTTTGTGACCCCATGGGCTGTAGCCCACCAGGCTCCTCTGTCCATGGAAGTCTCCAGGCAAGAATACTGAAGTGGGTTCCCATTTCCTTCTTCAGGGGATCTTCCTGACTTAGGAATCAAACCCGAGTCTCCTGCATTGCAGGCTTTTACCACTGAGCCACCAGGGAAGCCTGCCTTCCCTATCCATAAAGTAGACTGAATAATAGACTCTGATAGATCTGATGGGTCTGTCGGGCCAGCTTTGACTGACCTCAGTCCAGGTGAGATCTCTTGGACAGACTCAAGCTGAGCATAACCCACAGATCTTCAAGGCCACTCCTTTTATTGGGGAGGAGTGGTAGTGATAATTATTTTTCAAACCAATTTAACAGCATTGATTTGTTTCCTGCACTGGTGGTAGCATAGCATAACGGTGAAAAGGCTGGGCTTGGCTTCAAATTAACTGGAGTATGAATCACAGCTGCATTTCCTGTAAGAATTTAGGTGGGTTACTTCCAGCATTCCCAACCTTTTTGACACCAGGGACCGATTTCACAGAAGATAATTTTTCCACAGACCTGGAATGGGAGGGGTAGTTTCTGGATGATTCAAGCCCATTACTTGTTTTGTGCACTTTATTTGTATTACTATTACATCAGCTCCCTCTCAGAGCATCATGCATTAGTTCCGGAGGTTGGGGACCCTTGACTTAAACTGTCTGAATCCGTTTTCCTATAATGGGCATCATAAGGCCCACTTCATTGGGTTCTATGAGGATTATTGAGATTGCAAAGCCCTTCCCTGGTGGCTCAGTGGTAAAGAGACCACCTGCCAATGCAGGAGACCTATGTTCGATTCCAGGATCAGAAAGATCCTCTGGAGAAGGAAAGGGCAACCCACTCCAGTATTCTTGCCTGGAGAATTCCATGGACAGAGGAGCCTGGCCGGCTACAGTCCGTGGGGTCACAAAGAGTCAGTCATGACTGAGCAGCCAAACAACAACAACAAAGCCTGGTGTATGGAAAGGGCTCAGTGGCTGGGTTGGTAGCTGTGATGTTATTATCACAATGGCAACTGTTTCCTTCTTCCTGACCGTAAGTACACCCCAGTGCTTATCCAAACCCTTCAGGAACCCTGGACAAAGACATCTAAATAATAACCAACCTCGTGGACTCTCTGTGTGTTCACTTGATTAAGGGAATTTAGAAAGGTCTCAGTGTGACCCAAGCCCCTTGCAGTGCTGCTTTGGGTGGTGGGAATTCACTCGGCCTTTTCTCTGAATACAGTCCAATCGTATCTAAATCCATGCCATAAAATATTTTCCCCTCCTTGCCAATCAATATGGTGATCCAGGTCACTTATCACGTGTCTGATGACAAACAAATGTATATTATCTGTTCGGTGACAGCTAATGTAGATGGCTCAGATGGTATAGAATCCACCTGCAGTTTGGGAGACCTGCGTTCCATCCTTGGGTTGGGAAGATCCCCTGGAGGAAGGCATGGCAGCCCACTCCAGTATTCTTGCCTGGAGAATCCCCATGGACAGAGGAGCCTGGTGGGCTACAGCCCATGGGGTCACAAAGGGACAGACACGACTGTGACTAAGCCGCAGCAGCAATGTAGTAGAGGGGCTTCTCTGGTGGCTCAGTGGGAAAGAATCTGCCTGCCAATGCAGGAGATGCAGGTTCGATCCCTGGGTCGTGAAGATCCCCTAAAGAAGGAAATGACAGCCCATTCCAGTATTCTTGCCTGGGAAATCCCATGGACAGAGGAATCTGGCGGGCTACACTACAGAGTCGAAAAGAGTCAGACACGACTAAACAATGTAGTACAGATGTAAAGAGCAACAATCTGAAGATGGAAGTCCCTGGATTACTGTGAGTAAGCCGCAGCAGCAATGTAGTAGAGGGGCTTCTCTGGTGGCTCAGTGGGAAAGAATCTGCCTGCCAATGCAGGAGATGCAGGTTCGATCCCTGGGTCGTGAAGATCCCCTAAAGAAGGAAATGACAGCCCATTCCAGTATTCTTGCCTGGGAAATCCCATGGACAGAGGAATCTGGCGGGCTACACTACAGAGTCGAAAAGAGTCAGACACGACTAAACAATGTAGTACAGATGTAAAGAGCAACAATCTGAAGATGGAAGTCCCTGGATTCAGAGGATGCCTCCAGATGCAGCCGCAGAGAAGGAACATGTGGACATCAGGGCAGGTGGTGGTGGTGGGATGAAGTGGGAGATTAGGACTGACATCTGCACACTACCTTGTGTGGCATAGATCGCTAGTGGGAAGCTGCCGTGTCGCACAGGGAGCTCAGCTGGGTGCTCTGTGACGAGCTAGAGAGGTGGGGTGGCAGAGTGCGAAGGAGGCTCACGAGGGAGGGGATATATGTATGCATGTGCTCTCAGTTGCTCAGTCATGTTCGACTCTTTACGTATAGCTCATTCGCTCTGTTGTACAACAGAAACTAACACAACATTATAAAGAAATGATACTCCAACTAAAAAAACAAAAATCAAATGATGCCCCCATATTTACCATTATTTGCCCTTGGATAGTAATCATTAGTAAACATTGCTAAGAGAGCTTTGGCTTCCTCGTCTGCAAGTGGGGATAATTAAAAAATACACGATTAAGAGGCTCAGCACAGTTCCTGGCACATTGTGATCATTCAGTAGTTGGCAGTGTTAGTCGTAGTTAAAGGGTAGAGGTAACTGATGACGTGGCTCTGTCCCCCAGACACCGGCTTCTTTTTGACCCTTCCTTGAAAGTGTCCGGTGCCCTTCTTCACACTCAGCACTTGAAGCTATACTTTCTGCAAACAACCTTATCGGAGCACTTAGGTTACTGTGTCTTCATCAACTAAACTGGGCTCAGCAGTGCTCAAGAAGCTGGCAAAACTCCTCCGGCTGACTTGGCACTGCAGGAAAACAACAGTGCCAAGCGATTCCTCCCCACAAAGGCTGCAGACACTGCCTCTCAGGATGCAGAGCAAATCCTACACACCCAGACAAGTTCCTAATTAACGACGCATAATCAGTGGCTTTCAGACATGCACATGCTATTCTCTGCCCAGCCAATTAACTGCACTAAACCCTCCATGGTGGGAGATGGAGCATGGCTTAGCAAAAAAGCCTGCTAGAACCAGCCTAGGTTCAGAGCTCAGAAGATGCAGAGTTCTGATCCAGGATATCCCTGGGCTGATGGAGTCCGAACACAGTCGCTCTCCCTCCCCGAGCCTTGCTGGGAGTAGGACCACAGGGACCTCAGACCTCTTAAGGTTAGTACAATGGGGGCGGTCATGACTATCTCTGGGAAAGTGCTCTGACAGCCGCAGGGACCCACACAGATGGACGTGACAATTACCCTGGCCTCCACAGCGACGTTATCTAGGCAGGAATGGTGGTCAACCTCAGACAAAAATGATGTGTGATTGTGCCTTCTAAGCTGTGGGCTTTATACCCATCATCCATACCCAAGAGGAAAAGAAAGCTTCTCCATGGATCTCCCAAGGGGCTCACCCAGACTCTGAACCGCTGTGATTCTGGGTTGATCTGATTCAGAACACCCAGGATTCATTCTCCTTCCTTTCCCAGACAAAATGCAGTCCTCCCAGTTTATCTCTCCTCAGACAGCCCCACCCTTTCTTTCTGTTTCCCTCTCCCTTCCCCCGCCCCTATACCTCACCCGCCTGGCCCCTGTTAAACTACCGTCTCCTCCATCACATCCTCTGAAGACACGCAGCTTCCCTTCTTCAGAGTGATCTAGTTAATCTGGTAGAATATTCCTTGCCAGTTTGCAAGCTTAATGCCACCATTCTCCTCCCTCAGCTCCCCTCCCAGGTAATTTAGTTATATTAATAGGAGCCTCCTAGGAAGAATATGATACTCTCATGCGACACTCGACACTGCTTGCCCACCCCCACTGGAGTCGCCCTGAGCATCTGTGCTGATGGGAGTGTCAACTACAAACTGGCACTCACCATCTACCTCTTCCAGGATCAAATCATGTGCTGCTGTACCTGCTGACCTTCAACACCTCCTGAAGGAGTACAGGGTGGAGAGCAGAAGTGAGGTGCTCTGTGCTCCGAGAAAACTGCCAGGCCAGGTCTTCAGATTGTTAGGTATTCTGAGGAGCTGATTTTATGACCCTAGTTCTTTTATCTCCTCCTATCTAGAAAATCATTAAAATCCTTCAGGGTGACCCTGTCCCTCATGACTAGCAATGGCTTCACAAGACTAGTAGAGGTCTCCTGGGAAAATATGTGCTTGATTGCATGTATTTGCCCTTCACCAAAAATCACATAAAATCACATATATCCTGACCGTCCCTCTGCCTCTTTGGAGCAGTTTCTCAGGGCTGTCTGAGGCGCTGTCTCTTGGGCTGCAGTCCTCATTTTGCCCCCAGTAAAACTTAATGTGTAACTGGCATGTTATGGATTTTTTAAGTCAACAGGAGCTTGAGTGATCACGGAAGCAAAAAGCCAGAAGTTTCACTGGATGCACAGTTGATTGTGGAGATGAACACAGAACAGGGTTATAAGGTGGAAGTTAGAGTCAGCAGAGAATGGGACACGATGTGAGCAAAGACACGATCACTGAAGTTATCATGTGTTAGAGCTGGAAAGCTGGCTTGACATGGACAGACAGAGGGACGAGGGAAAACAGGAGTCCCTTCTCTTCGAAAGACCGCATTCTCTCCTTCCCCCTCATGCACCATCCAGCGCCTTTCTGGCCACAGAGATGGCTCTTGTGACAACAATTACCAGCATAAACAGTAACTTTTATTTTCCCACCAAGTTCCAGGCAGAAAAGGGGCAGCTGACAGGGCCTCATCTGAGAATCTGGTCATGGAATCAACTGCACAAAGGAGGGTTATTCCACATTATGAAAGTCAGGGGTCATCTTCCAAGACAGTGTGCATGCATGCTAAGTTGCTTCAGTCGTGTCCAACTCTTTGTGACACTATGAACTGTAGCCTGCCTGTCCATGAGATTTTCCAGGCAAGAATACTGGAGTAGGTTGCCACGCCCTCCTCCAGAGGATCTTCCTGACCCAGGAGTGGAACCTGTGTCTCTAATGTCTCCTGTATTAGCAGGTGGGTTCTTTACCACTAGTGCCAAATAGGAAGCCCAGTAACAGATAGCAACTGATGGTTACCTGGTTGCATGCATGAAGGATGCCCATCATCTAAACAGCACCTCACTTGGCATTGCATCTCCATCTCTCTCTGTCTCACACACACACACACACACACATACACACACACATGCACACACATTTGAAACTGGGAGCAGGTGGACAGTGGTCCATTGTTGCTAGATACCACAGAGAGAGACAAAGGCCCAGAAAAAGAGACTTCATGCTTTATACATTTATCAGGGTCCCCTGTCTCTCCTCCCTGTCTGTCTGCTGTAGTTGTGGCTCAGGTCCTCCCTGCCCCCTTCTCGTCCACAGCCGTGGTCTGCGGTGGGCCCTTCGCAAGATGGCTGTTCTGGGATGCTCAGTAGGGGGATGTTCCAAACCATCGCCTGGCCTCTAAAACCCTCCCCTGTACTGGGGTTGCCTTGAAGATTTCACTGAAACAGGGTCCAAAATCTCCATTCCCACTGCAGCCGAAAAACAAGAATATCATTGAACATCCTCTGGGTCCCTGCATCCTGCCCGGTGCTGAATTTTTCCTTGTTACTGTCTCACTCTTGAGTATGTGATCACCTTTCCTTAAGGAATCACCGTCCCTCCCCTCCACTGCCCACTGGACACCCCGGGTCTGGCTATCCCTTCATTCTCCAGAGGCTGCCACAGCCAGGCGCTGTGTTGAGCAGACTTTTCTGAAGAGTTGGAGCAACAGAGACAGGTAACAGTACAGGGAACGCAGTATATTACTGAAGGCTGAGTATTAACCATTCCAACTTTCATAATTCCCGGGAGCCCTTTATGCCACTAGAAGGATTTTAAAACCACTAGGCATCACAGGATGCCTTTCGCATTTGCTTGTTATCAACCTCGTGCAGTGGAGCTGAGACTTTCCCCTTTCTCTCTCTCCCCTTCCTGCACATTTTTATGCATTTGGGGGAGAAAAATTAGCTACCTCTTACACCCTGTCAGCCATATCCTAAGGCCCAAGGGACATCTTTTCACAGCCCAAAGCAATGCAACAGGGTTGTTCTAAACCTGTGCTGCCCAGGACGTCCCTGGTGGTCCAGTGGCTGAGACTCTGCTCTCTCAATGCAGGGGGCCTGGGTTCAATCCCTGGTCAGGGAACCAGATCCCACTGCCCCAGCTAAAGATCTCATATGCTGCAACAAAGATCAAAACTCCCACAAGCTGGGCTTCCCAGGTGGCTCAGTGGTAAAGAATCCACCTGCCGACCAATGCAGGAGACACAGGTTAGATCCGTGATCCGGGAAGATCTCATATGTTATGGAGCAAGCAAACCCATGTGAACTATTGAGCCTGTGCTCTAGAGCCTGGGAGCCACAGCTACTGACACCCACATACTTAGGCCCTGTACGTCACAACAAGAGAAGCCCCTGCAAGGAGAAGCTCTCACACTGCGCCCAAGAGGAGGCTCTGCTGGCGGTAACCAGAGAAAAGTATGCACAGCAATGAAGACCCAGCACAGCCAAAAGCAAATAAATAAAAATTTATAGATAAAAATCTGGTGCAGCCAAATATATGAATTAATTTACAAAAATCTGTGCTCTCCAATATTTGAATTTAAATTCATTAAAATGAAATAAAATGTAAAATTCAGTTCTTTAGTTGCTGCAGCCTCCTTTCAAGTGCTTAGTAGCCACATTTGGCGAGTGGACAGCAGAAAGCTCTACTGGAAGGCACTCTGGCTGAATCGAAGTCAATTTCTCCCCTAAGAGACTGTGTCACTGGCTGTTTGCTATCCTTTTTTGCTGCCTACCTCGTTAATGTTTATTGAGTCCTTTTTGCATTGTAAAGCACTTTTCACGTGTTATTTCATTTAATTCACATGATGGTTCTTGAAAGTGGAAAGTGTTTTTCTCATTGCTCACAGAAGCCTGAAGTTTGGACAGTCAGTGAATCTGGTCCACATCCTGACCTCAAGCCATAGCCTCAGGGTTCGTGATGGAAAGATAATAGGCACCAGGTTGGGAGAGCAAGAAGGAAAGGGCTTTGTCAACTACAAGCGGGCACGCTCAGCACTGCAGTCGTGTCTGACTCTTTGAGACCCCACTGACTGTAGCCCACCAGGCTCCTCTGTCCATGGGGATTCTCCAGAGAAGAATACCGGGGTAGGTTGCCATTTCCTTCTCTTTTGTCACCACATGTATTATAAAACTGTAGGAAAAATTTTCTTACTCTTAAGGGTTCAGTCCCATAGGGTTACTGCAAATGAAAGAAAGACTATTTTTTGAGGGGGTGATTTTTACTTTGCTCTGATGGATGCCCTTGCTTCTGGCAAGGGCCCAGGCAGAAACACGAATGGAGAGAGATAGAGCTTGCCTTCCAGGAAACCAGCAGTGAATGGAGACCAAAGTGGTTAAAAAGCTATCAATCCTCCCCAATACCAGCTGCTCCCAATGCTTCCTTCTGCTCTCTGGTCTACAGATCAGCCCGCCAGGCCAGAACCGTCTCCTCCTGCTCCGGACAACTCGGTGTTTCTGTAGGTTGATGTGGGAATTGACCCAGTTCCATCAGCTCCCAGGGGAGGCCTGGGTTCAATGGTAGCGCCATCTGCTGGCTGTTTTTCATGCTGCAGTCTGCTCCTGGGCTCCTTCTTGAATCTAATATCCAAGTTTTGGTCCCTAGATTATTAACATCACCTGACACTTGTTCGGGGTTTCCCAGGTGGTGCTAGTGGTACAGAACCCTCCTGCCAACGCAGGAAACACAAGAGACTGTGAGTTCAACCCCTGGGTCAGGAAGATCCCTTGGAGGAGGGCATGGCAATCCACTCAAGTTTTCTTGCCTGGAGAATCCCACGGACTGAGGAGCCTGGTGGGCCAGAGTCCACGGGGTCGAAAAGAGTCAGACACAACTGAGCACACAGCACATGTGGCCCTTATTAGAGGCGCAAATTCAGACTCCAGTCCAGGCCTGAATCAAAAGGTAGGGTGGGTCTTAACTGTTTGTGTGTTAACAATCCCTCAAGTGATCCTGACTCACACTAAAGCTTGAGAGTCACTGATCTGGGAGGTCTAAACCCACCATTTAGTCATCCATTCATCGAGTAAGCAGTCATTTTTTAAAAGTAAAATGTAATTAATTTACAAAAAATTATAATTTATTTACAATGTGTGTTAGTTTTTAGTGTACAGAGAAGTGATTCATATATATGTATATTATACATACACACACATAGTTTTTCAGATTCTTTTCCGTTATGGTTTATTAAGATATTGAATATAGTTCCCTGTGCTATGCAGTAGGACCTTGTTGTTTATCTAGTTTATATATAGTAGTTTGTGTCTGCTAATCCCAAACTCCTGATTTATCTCTCCCCCCACTTCCTTTCCTCTCTGGTATCCATAAGTTTGTTTTCCATATCTGTGAGTCTGTTTCTGTTCCGTAAATAATTTCATTTGTGTCATATTTTGGATTCCACATAAAAGTGACATCACTGATTTGTCTGTCTTTCTCTTTCTGTCAGGTCAACAATCATTAGCAAGCAACTTCTAGGTAAACCTGACTCCCATGTACACACATAGAATGTAGCATCTCTTTCTGCATCCTGTTCATTTGGGAAGAGAAGCATTAAGATTATCCTGATTTTATAGACAAGGAGGAAGAGAGAACACACATCTAGTAAATAGCAAGGTGGAGGCCCCTGCTCCTGCCCTTGCGTGTCAGAGCTTGTGATTATTCACCAAACCGCAATTCACCAACTGTCCTAGGTTGGCTTGTGGTTTGTTTGGGGGCTGGAGGAAGTGAGAAGGGAGAAACTTCCCCAAATCACACTCCCCTGAGGCTCGTCACGCTACCTATGGTGGCTAACAACACTCTCTAGGGTAGATGTTCATTTTAGAAGTGACAGGCTGCCTGGTTATCCCCCTACCCTAATCTTGCACCTTCTGTCTCCGGTCCTTCTCTTCCATTGATGATGTCCGGCTTTACTGCATGAGCTGTGATGGGGAAGGAAGGAAAGCCTTTAGCGTGCTGCATGGGTCGTGCTAAAGGCACAACTTAGGGGCCCTTAGGGAGGCAGGAATTTAATTCCAGCTGTCTAACTGGGAGTTGAGAGGGAAAAATAATGGATTAAACAGAAGCAGAGGGTCTTCTGTGGTGGTGCAGTGGTTAAACTTTGCCTGCATGCCTCTTGACAAAAACAAAACATAAAACAGAAGCAATCAATAAAGACTTAAAAAATGTTCTATGTTAAAAAAAAAAAAGCACAAGCAGAAAAATGTTGACGGGCAGGAGGAAAACAGAGGAGCAACTTGGGCTCCTCTTTCACAATTTGGCAGCCTCTGGGCAGCCCTTCCAGTACAAGATGCGCTTTTCTTCAACAGGGAACAGCTGAGAGCCCCTGTTATGTGCTGGGCGCTACACGCCAGCTCCCTGCCTTCAAGGGACAGCCTGCTTTGCAGGGAAGTAGAGACACAGAGGGGGCTTCTTCGGTGGCTCTTTACCACCTGCAATGCAGGAGGCACAGGAGATGCGGGTTTGATCCCTGGGTCAGGAAGATTCCTTGGAGGAGGGCATGGCAACCCACTCCAGTATTCCGGCCTGGAGCATCCCGTGGACAGAAGAGCTTGGCTGGTTGCAGTCCATAGAGTCTCAAAGTCGAACACGAGTGAAGGAACTCAGCATGCATGCATGCAGAGACACAGGGCTTGCAAACATGTAGAGAAGGCTTCCCTCGTGGCTCAGTGGTAAGGAATCTGCCTGCCAATGCAGGAGACACGGGATCAGTCCCTAATCCAGGACGATTTCCATGTCTCAGAGCAACTAGGCCCATGCACCACAACTTTGAGCCTGTGCTGTAGAGCCCAGGAGCCGCAACGGCTGAGCCCACGTGCTGCAACTACCGAAGCCCAGGAGCCCTAGAGTCGTGCTTCACAAGAGAAGCCACCACGATGAGAAGCCCACCCCCCACAACTAGAGAGTAGCCCCTGCTCACCAACTAGAGAAAAGCTTGCATGGCAGCAAAGACCCAGCACAGCCCAAAATAAGTAAATAAGTACAGTTTTTAAAAAAAACCTGTAGATATTCCCGTGATAAAAAAAAAAAAAGCACAAGCAGAAAAATGTTGACGGACAGGAGGAAAACAGAGGAGCAACTTGGGCTCCTCTTTCACAATTTGGCAGCCTCTGGGCAGCCCTTCCAGTACAAGATGCGCTTTTCTTCAACAGGGAACAGCTGAGAGCCCCTGTTATGTGCTGGGCGCTACACGCCAGCTCCCTGCCTTCAAGGGACAGCCTGCTTTGCAGGGAAGTAGAGACACAGAGGGGGCTTCCTCGGTGGCTCCTTACTACCTGCAATGCAGGAGGCGCAGGAGATGCGGGTTTGATCTCTGGGTCAGGAAGATTCCTTGGAGGAGGGCATGGCAACCCACTCCAGTATTCCGGCCTGGAGCATCCCGTGGACAGAAGAGCTTGGCTGGTTGCAGTCCATAGAGTCTCAAAGTCGAACACGAGTGAAGGAACTCAGCATGCATGCATGCAGAGACACAGGGCTTGCAAACATGTAGAGAAGGCTTCCCTCGTGGCTCAGTGGTAAGGAATCTGCCTGCCAATGCAGGAGACACGGGATCAGTCCCTAATCCAGGACGATTTCCATGTCTCAGAGCAACTAGGCCCATGCACCACAACTTTGAGCCTGTGCTGTAGAGCCCAGGAGCCGCAACGGCTGAGCCCACGTGCTGCAACTACCGAAGCCCAGGAGCCCTAGAGTCGTGCTTCACAAGAGAAGCCACCACGATGAGAAGCCCACCCCCCACAACTAGAGAGTAACCCCTGCTCACCAACTAGAGAAAAGCTTGCATGGCAGCAAAGACCCAGCACAGCCCAAAATAAGTAAATAAGTACAGTTTTTAAAAAAAACCTGTAGATATTCCCGTGGTTAAAATTTCCTTGGCCATAAACATATTTTAACCAACAAATTGCAACATTTTTATGATAATGGTAACTCTATGGTGCATTTAGCTAAATGCTAGACAGTGTTCTTAGGTGGGAATGGGACCAGTGGTGCTGAGCAAGTTACCCCCAGCCAGGCCCGTGGCAGTGAAATCTCTGAGTCCTAACCACCGGACTGCCAGGGAATTCCCCTACCACGCTGAAACGTCCCATTTCTGGTCTTCATCTTTTCAGGCCTGGAAATTGGCTTTTATGAGTTCTATCTCTGCTTATCTGCCTCATACCTATCAGACTCACAAACAAATGTATTAACCAGAGAGGCAAGATGCCCACTTATAGTCAGATATATTACCACTGAGTGGTTGCTGGTCATGCTCGTGGGTCAGCCAACACATCCTCTGTCCTCATGAAAATCTGTAGGTGAAATCATTTTCAGTCACTTAGTAGCTGTGTTAGCAGCCAGTTGTGTCTGACTTTGCAACCCCATGGACTATACCCCTCCAGGCTCCTAAGTCCATGGGATTCTCCAAGCAAGAATACTGGCATGGGTAGCCATTCCCGTCTCCAGGGGATCTTCCAACTCAGGGATCAGACCTGCATCTCCTGCACTGAAAGCAGATTCTTTACCATCTGCACCACCAGGGAAGCCCTCAGTCACTTGGTAGGTGTAGAATCAGAACAAGGGGCGTCGGAGGGCAGTATTGAGGCAGGTCAGAGGGCTGTGTGATCTGATGCTTTCTCATCTGTGGCACTGAAGACATCCTTGAGATGGCTCACAACTCTGGCCTGATGCCTCCCATGAAGGATTCAGGGCTCCCTCCATCCGAGTTAGGGGCTGGAGACACATGTATGGTTGCCTGCCCCACTTCTGCCTCCTTGCATGATTTCAGCCAGGCTTCAGGTTCCAGCTTTAGTGTCAAATTCTCTGGTTTCTTTGATTGCCCTTGCCTTGCCCAGTCCCAGGATTATATTTACAACTCTGTCTCTCAAGGTAGTTTCATCAGCAGGTAGACCAGTCTCAGCAATGCTGTGCAATTTTTAAGTTGCCCTGTTAGGCAGATGGCTTTCTCCTGACCATGTCCCCCGGGGTCAAGGCTGCCCTCGGTGCCAACTGGCGCACAAGACGGCATAGGCGTCTGCTCTCAGGCCCCTCTTCCCAGTCTCTTGTGTTCCCCCATCTTTGCCTCCACCTCACTCGATGCAACAAAACTCTTAGAGGGAGAGCCCTTGAACCATTTGTTCCTTTTGCTGTCTCTTCCAGGAGCTTCTTTCTTATTCATCTTTTCTGAGACTCTGGAAGTGTTTCTGGTACATTAGTCGCTTCAGTTGTCTGCCTCTTTGCGAGCCCATGGACTGTAGCTGGCCAGGCTCCTCTGTCCATGGGATTGTCCAGGCAAGAGTACTGGAGTGGGTTGCCAGCCCTCCTCCAGGGGATCTTTCCGACCCAGGGATCAATCCTGGGTCTCCTGCACTGCAGGCAGATTCTTTACTGTCTGAGTCGCCAGGGAAGCCCCAGAAGTATTTCTAATTATTACTAATTAATAAATCAGTAAATGTGTGTTGCAGAGGTGAAAAGAGTTCTGGCCTGCGGATTAATGCATTTGAATCAAAAACTGTTTCAACGCTGTCACTAACTTACTTGGGACGTTTGATTGATCACAATGGGTTTTCTCTCTTCTTCCCCAGATGTAAATTGGAAGAATTATCTTTTCTCCTCCCCCTCTTGTCCATGACTGCTGCCAAGGGTTGAAATTCTATCAAGCAAGTGTGCATCAATGTTCCTCATCTTTTCTTCATCCTAAGAAAGATAATAAAGAAAAAAGCTCCTAGGCATTGAAAGGTCTGATCTTTCAGTTTCATCATGTCAATCTTTCAAAATACAGGAAGAAGCATCTCATCCCACCAAGCTCTCAGGAATGATAATGTCTGTATTTTGATGGCTCAAAGTTTCTGTTGATCAAGCTGTACCATTATTTTGGTTCTCAGTTCATTGCCTGTGTATGGTTTAAATACTCAGAGAAGATTTTTCAAAATATAGAAATTAGGACTGGAAGACAGATATAAAATGAAATGGTTGTTTCTCTACTTGAGTTCAGGGATTCCTGGCTCTTGGGCAAGGACGCCTAGGTGCTCACGAGATTGTGGGTTATCCTGACAACCAAGACAAACCTCATGATGCCAGGCCCGCTGGACCAAGGGTCTAGGAACTCGGCCACTACTCTTCTTCCCCAGTGGATAAGTCACCCCCAGGACATTTTCTTCAAGGATATACTGTACCTTGCAGAAGAGGTATCTTGCAGAAGAGGTCCTGGCTGTGTCTGTGCTCTGCCCTCTCGCCAGCTACCCTTACACTTTCTCCTTCACGCTGGGTGTCTGGGTTCCTAAGAACTTGAAAAGTATAATCAGTTGTTGAGATTTTCAAAAGAAGGACATAACAGGCAAAAATCAAGTTTGAAGCCTAGGGCTCAAGTGAGTAGCAATAATAACGTAAGGACAGTTTCTAATCAGTAATCCTCTCCTTAAAATATTTCTTGATAATCTCCCTTCCTACCTCCCTCCCCGTCTTTGTCTGCCTCCTCCTTCTTCTTTGACTAAAATATCTAACTGAAAAAAATTTTTAAGAAATTGTATAATCTCTTAATTTTACTTTTTATTTATTTTTAACTTTTCTATTGAAATATATAATTGACTTATAATATTATATTAGTTTCAGGTACACAACATAGAGGTTTTTTTTTTTAATAGTATTTTTTTTCAGCATGGCATCTCTTTATTTTATTTATTTATTTTGGTTGCACCATGCAGCATGTGGGATTTAAGTTCCCCAACCAGGGATCCAACCAGAGCCGCCTGCATTGGGAGCATGGAGTCTTAACCAGTGGACCAGCAGGGAAATCCCAAGATTTGATGTTTTTGAATATTACACAATGATCACTAGGTAAGTTCATCTGTCACCATCCAGAGTTGTTACAAGTTTATTGATTAAATTCCCCATGTGCACACTTCATTCCTCTGACTTATTTATTTTATGACCTACAGTGTAATCTCCTTCACCTATCTTGCCCATGCCCCACCCTATCCCCTCTGGTGACCACCACTTTGTCCTCTGCATCTATTTCTGCTTCCGTTTTGTTAATTTTAAATGTAGGAGAGTTGAGCATTTTCCATCACCTAAAAGGAAAAGCATGTGTATATATAGAAAAATGATTCCCAATACTCGACTTGACTTTTTGACTTTCAAACTTTTGCCTAATTTGGTGCCATGCTGTGTAGGCAACTCCATTTCCAGTCCTCCCCCAGGGTGGAGGATAGGTTCTGGCTAGGAGTGTCTCCCTAAGGACCTTGACTTTCATTCTGGGTGGCCTACTGTAGGACAGGCATAGGTTCTAACACCACCTGGGTCATTTGCCAGTATTGGCTGATCTTTCAGCCTCTCTGGACTTCAGTTCTTTCATCCGTAGATTAATGCCTGTCCAGCCTAACTCGTAGTCAGAGGGAGGGTACAATTACAAAATGAAGCAGTGGTTACGAGGAATGTTCAGGGTTACAGAAATTTTGTGTGAATGACAGTGTTTCCTGACCTCCTGAACAAGTTTCCCCTTTTTCCTGATCAACCAGCTCCAATTCATCTTTCAGTAATCATCATCATCCCCACTCTTTTTTCTTTCTTTTAAATTTTTTACCTGCATTGTGAGGCATGAAGGATCTTAGTTCCCTGACCAGGGATTGCACCCACTCCCCTTGCACTGGGGAGAATCTTAACCACTGGACCACCAGGGAAAAACAATTAAACATATACAAAATGAGAGAGAATAGTATAATCAATTCCCAGCTTCAATGACTGCAACAGTCTTGTTTCATTTATTCTCCCACCTGCTCCGCAGATATTTTTTTAAAATCTCAGATAAAAGATAAAGACTCTTTAAAAAAATTAACAAACACAATATCATAATATGCTTTTTAAAATGAATAGTAATTCCTTAATGCCATCAAATATCTGGTCAGAAGTAAAAATCATCCCATTGACACACACATATTTATGTTCATGTATCACAGTAAAGCAAGTCACAAATTTGTTGGTTTCCCAATGCATATGAAAGTTATACTTACTCTATATAGTAGTCTATTGAGTGTGTAATAGCATTATGTCTAGAAACACAATGTACATACTTTAATTTAAAAATTCCTTGTTGCTAAAAAATGTTAACCATCATCTGGGCCTTCAGCAAGCAGTAATCTTTTAGCTGGTAGAGGGTCTTGCCTCGATGCTGATGGCTGCTGCCCAGGGTGGAGGTTGCTGAAAGCTGGGGTGACTGTGGCAATTTCTTTAAATAAGGCAACCATGAAATTAGTCATATCAACTGACACCTCCTTTCATGAATGATTTCTCTGTGGCATGCAGTGCTGTTTGATAGCATGGGTAAAATGCTATCAAAAAGCAGAACTTTTTTCAAAAGTGGAATCAGTCTTCTCAAACTTTGCTGCTGCTGTATCAATTAAGTTTAGGTAATATTCAAAACCTTCAGATGTCATTTCAACACTCTTCAGAGCATCCTTACCAGGAGTAGCTTCCATCTCAAGAAACCACTTTCCCTGTTCATCTGTAAGAAGCTGCATTGGGAGCATGGAGTCTTAACCAGTGGACCAGCAGGGAAATCCCAAGATTTGATGTTTTTGAATATTACACAATGATCACTAGGTAAGTTCATCTGTCACCATCCAGAGTTGTTACAAGTTTATTGATTAAATTCCCCATGTGCACACTTCATTCCTCTGACTTATTTATTTTATGACCTACAGTGTAATCTCCTTCACCTATCTTGCCCATGCCCCACCCTATCCCCTCTGGTGACCACCACTTTGTCCTCTGCATCTATTTCTGCTTCCGTTTTGTTAATTTTAAATGTAGGAGAGTTGAGCATTTTCCATCACCTAAAAGGAAAAGCATGTGTATATATAGAAAAATGATTCCCAATACTCGACTTGACTTTTTGACTTTCAAACTTTTGCCTAATTTGGTGCCATGCTGTGTAGGCAACTCCATTTCCAGTCCTCCCCCAGGGTGGAGGATAGGTTCTGGCTAGGAGTGTCTCCCTAAGGACCTTGACTTTCATTCTGGGTGGCCTACTGTAGGACAGGCATAGGTTCTAACACCACCTGGGTCATTTGCCAGTATTGGCTGATCTTTCAGCCTCTCTGGACTTCAGTTCTTTCATCCGTAGATTAATGCCTGTCCAGCCTAACTGGTAGTCAGAGGGAGGGTACAATTACAAAATGAAGCAGTGGTTACGAGGAATGTTCAGGGTTACAGAAATTTTGTGTGAATGACAGTGTTTCCTGACCTCCTGAACAAGTTTCCCCTTTTTCCTGATCAACCAGCTCCAATTCATCTTTCAGTAATCATCATCATCCCCACTCTTTTTTCTTTCTTTTAAATTTTTTACCTGCATTGTGAGGCATGAAGGATCTTAGTTCCCTGACCAGGGATTGCACCCACTCCCCTTGCACTGGGGAGAATCTTAACCACTGGACCACCAGGGAAAAATAATTAAACATATACAAAATGAGAGAGAATAGTATAATCAATTCCCAGCTTCAATGACTGCAACAGTCTTGTTTCATTTATTCTCCCACTGCTCCGCAGATATTTTTTTAAAATCTCAGATAAAAGATAAAGACTCTTTAAAAAAATTAACAAACACAATATCATAATATGCTTTTTAAAATGAATAGTAATTCCTTAATGCCATCAAATATCTGGTCAGAAGTAAAAATCATCCCATTGACACACACATATTTATGTTCATGTATCACAGTAAAGCAAGTCACAAATTTGTTGGTTTCCCAATGCATATGAAAGTTATACTTACTCTATATAGTAGTCTATTGAGTGTGTAATAGCATTATGTCTAGAAACACAATGTACATACTTTAATTTAAAAATTCCTTGTTGCTAAAAAATGTTAACCATCATCTGGGCCTTCAGCAAGCAGTAATCTTTTAGCTGGTAGAGGGTCTTGCCTCGATGCTGATGGCTGCTGCCCAGGGTGGAGGTTGCTGAAAGCTGGGGTGACTGTGGCAATTTCTTTAAATAAGGCAACCATGAAATTAGTCATATCAACTGACACCTCCTTTCATGAATGATTTCTCTGTGGCATGCAGTGCTGTTTGATAGCATGGGTAAAATGCTATCAAAAAGCAGAACTTTTTTCAAAAGTGGAATCAGTCTTCTCAAACTTTGCTGCTGCTGTATCAATTAAGTTTAGGTAATATTCAAAACCTTCAGATGTCATTTCAACACTCTTCAGAGCATCCTTACCAGGAGTAGCTTCCATCTCAAGAAACCACTTTCCCTGTTCATCTGTAAGAAACAACTGCTCATCCGTGAAAGTTTGATCATGAGATGACAGCAATTCAGTCACATCCTCAGGCTCCACTTCTGATTCTAGTTGGCTTACTATTTCTGCCACATTTGCAGTTACTTTCTCCATTGACATCTTGAACCCTTCAAAGTCACTCTTGAGAGTTAGAACCCACTTCTTCCAAATTCCTCTTGATGTTAATATTTTGACCTTGTCTCAAGAATCATGAGTGTTCCCAGTCAGAATGGCTGTGATCCAAAAGTCTACAAGCAATAAATGCTGGAGAGGGTGTGGAGAAAAGGGAACCCTCTTACACTGTTAGTGGGAATGCAAACTAGTACAGCCACTGTGGAGAACAGTGTGGAAATTCCTTAAAAAACTGGAAATAGAACT
>SJYC01070278.1:0-55096 GCA_006408675.1 Madoqua kirkii
ATCTATGTTTAGGTTTGTTTGCTGTCAATGTTTAGGAATTGTAGTTTCCTTATTTAATGTTGCTCAATTTACTCTCAAAATTATAAAAGACATTATATATATAGATTCCAAAATCAAATATATAAGATTAGATACTGTGATGATTTTAAATATGTACACAAACTCTTTAACACACACTTGCAAAGATGGATCCTAATTCCTTCCCTTTGAGTATAGGTTAGATTCAGTATCTTGCTTCTAACAAATGAAATAAAACCCAAATAGCTATATGTGACTCCCAAGACTAAGCCACAAAAGGTATGGTGGTTTCCTCTGCTTTTTTTGGATAGTTTGTGCTGGAGGAAGCCAGTTGTCATGTCAGGAGGATGCTCAAGCAGCCTGTGGAGAGAAGGGATCCTTGTGGTGAGGAACAGAGGCCTCCTGCCAACAGCCATGTGAGAGAACCACTGTACAGATGATTCTCTCACCTAGGCAAGCCTTTGGGTGACTGAAACACAGGCCAGCATCTTGACTGCAATCACATGAGATACTCAGGGCCAGAACCAGCCAGCTAAGTCTCTCCTGGCTTCCTGACTCTCCAGACTCATGTGAGATAATAAAAATTTATTGCTGTTTTAATCCACTGCATTTTGGGAATCATCTATTATCTAGCAATCAATCACTAATACAGGGACATTCAGAGAAATCTAGTTTTTATTCCTGTCTCCTCCATCACCCTAAGGTTACCCATTACTTTTTACTTGCTTGTTTGTCCTTCCATTGCTTTTTATTTTAAATATAAAAAGTTAGCATACGTTCCCTGGATCTTCCCAACCCAGGGATTGAACCTGAGTCTCCTGCAATGCAGGCAGCTTCATTACCATCTGAGCCACCAGGGAAGCCTCTATTTGTATTTTACATACACCCTGCTGAATCTCGCGGTTTGCAGTGAACAGTCTTCACTGAGAATCATTCCAAAGCTGAACATACAGGCACTAGCCTGCTCAGCCCCATTTGCCCGGCAAAGCAAAAAAAAAAACACTACTCTTTTTACTTCACCCAAAACTCTGTCTCCACGTTTCTATTGGCACAGGTGAACAGAGGCTGAGTTTTGGCAACATAATGAAAATTATCCTGAAGATTGTTAAGATCTAAGATATGAAGTAAGACTCAGGTTACAGAAAAAATCCTTCTCTGGGCTAACCAGCAAAGTAAGTAGCTGATATCTTGCCAACCACAGTGGCTGGAAGTAAAGCCTTTGCAGACATAGGTTATATTTAAAATGAATATATAGAATTTGAGGAACCAAGATTAAGAACCTATAACTGAACAGCCATTTTCTAAAAGACAGTCATTTTGAATATTGTCATAGTGTCAGGAAGGAGGTGTGCGCAGTGGCAAAGGTCGATGGGATGCCTGCCTGTCAGTCAAATTAGCTTGATCAACCCTGGTGACCAACCATAGGTTCAGATCCCCTGCGCATTCAGGATTCAGAATATACTAGTTACATCTCAAAAGAAAGAAGCTGCAGCCCCAACAAAGAATGGCAGGAAACCACAGAATAATGCTGAGAGAACTTGGAAAAGCAAGCCAGCAAAGAGAACAAATCCATCCAACGTGGCTCCCTGGACCACACTGAGCCTCACCATTTCCTCATAATAGAGGAACTGGAATTCGATTTCAGAACCTTTTGTACATTCCAGTATTTACAGTTGTATCTATTTATGACTAAATTAGCTATAAAGAAAATCATATAGAATTCTCATCTCAAGGTGTGGGTCAACTCGTTTCTTTCTTTTATTCCAGTCCATCAGTTCAGTTCAATTGCTCAGTCGTGTTTAACTCCCCACAAACCCATGGACTGCAGCACACCAGGCTTGCCTATCCATCACCAACTCCCGGAGCTTGCTCAAACACATGTCCATTGAGTCACTTATGCCATCCAACCATCTCACCCTCTGTCGTCCCTTTCTCCTCCTGCCTTCAGTCTTTCCCAACATCAGGGTCTTTTCCAGTGAGTCAGTTCTTTGCATCAGGTGGCCAGTGTATTGGAGTTTCAGCTTCAGCATCAGTCTTTCCAATGAATATACAGGACTGATTTCCTTTAGGATGGACTAGTTGGATCTCCTTGCAGTCCAAGGGTCTCTCAAGAGTCTTCTCCAGCACCACAGTTCAAAAGCATCAATTCTTCAGCTTTCTTTATAGTTCAACTCTCACATGACTACTGGAAAAACCATAGCTTTGACTTAACGGACTTTGTCGACAAAGTGTGTGAGCTGGCTCTAGCACCCACTGGCTGTGAGAGGAAAAACTACACAGGACTTTGAAGACTTAGTGTGAAAATAAGAATATAAAAGAAATTAAAAGACACTTGCTCCTTGGAAGAAAGTTATGACCAACCTAGACAGCATAATAAAAAGCAGAGACATTACTTTGCCAACAAAGGTCCATCTAGTCAAAACTATGATTTTGCCAGTAGTCATGTATGGATGTGAGAGTTGGACTATAAAGAAAGCTGAGCACCAAAGGATTGAGGCTTTTGAACTCTGGTGTTGGAGAAGACTCTTGAGAGTCCCTTGGACTGCACAGAGATCCAACCAGTCCATCCTCAAGGAAATCATTCCTGAATATTCATTGTAAGAACTGATGCTGAAGCAGAAATTCCATTGTTTTGGCCACATGATGCAAAGAACTGACTCACTGGAAAAGACCCTGATGCTGGGAAAGACTGAAGGCAGGAGGAGAAGGAGACAATAGAGGATGAGATGGTTGGATGGCATCAGTGACTCAATGGACATGAGTTTGAGTAAACTCTGGGAGTGTTGATGAACAGGGAGGTCTGGCATGCTGCAGTCCATGCGATCACAAAGAGACATGACTGAGCGACTGAACTGAACTGTTCACAAAGTAATGTCTCTACTTTTTAATATGCTGCCTAGGTTGGTCATAGCTTTTCTTCCAAGGAGCAAGCGTCTTTTAGTTTCATGGCTGCAGTCACCATCTGCAGTGATTTGGAGCCCAAGAAAATAAAGTCTGTCACTGTTTCCACTGTTTCCCCATCTATTTGCTATGAAGTGATGGGACTGGATACCATGATCTTAGTTTTTTGAATGTTGAGTTTTAAGCCAACTTTTTCATTCTCCTCTTTCACTTTTGTCAAGTGGCTCTTTAGGTCTTCTTCACTTTCTGACATAAGGGTAGTGTCATCTGCATATCTGAGGTTATTGATATTTCTCCCGGAAATCTTGATTCCAGCCTGTGCTTCATCCAGCCCAGCATTTCTCATGATGTACTCTGCATTTAAGTTAAATAAGCAGGATTACAATATACAGCCTTGACGTACACTTTTCCCAATTTGGAACCAGGCCTGTTGTTCCATATCCGGTTCTAACTGTTGCTTCTTGACCTGCATGTAGATTTCTCAGGAGGCAGGTCAGGTGGTCTTGTATTCCCATCTCTTGAAGAATTTTTCACAGTTTGCTGTGATCCACCACAGTCAAAGGCTTTGGTGTAGTCAATAAGCATAAGTAGATGTTTTTCTGGAACTCTCTTGCTGTTTGATGATCCAGCAGATGTTGGCAATTTGATCTCTGGATCCTCTGTCTTTTCTAAAACCAGCTTGAACATCTGGAAGTTCATGGTTCTCGTACCATTGAAGCCTGGCTTGGAGAATTTTGAACATTACTTTGCTAGCGTGTGAGATGAGTGCAGTTGTGCAATGGTTTGAACATTTTTTGGCATTGCCTTTCTTTGGAATTGGAATGAAAACTGACCTTTTCCAGTCCTGTGGCCACTGCTGAGTTTTCCAAATGTGCTGGCATATTGAGTGCAGCACTTTCATAGCATCATCTTTTAGGATTTGAAATAGTTCAACTGGAATTCATCCAGTCCATATATATCTATATCTATATCTATATCTATATATACATGCATGTATGTGTTATTTGCTCAGTTGAGTCCAACTCTTTGCAACCCCGTGGACTGTAGCCTGCCAGTCTTCCTGGTCCATGGAATTTTCCAGACAAGAATACTGGAGTGGGTTGCCATTTCCTTCTCCAGAGGATCTTCCTGAACCAGAGATTGAACCCAGGTCTCCCACATTGCAGGCAGATCCTTTACCATCTGGGCTACCAGCGAAACGATATATGTGTGTGTGTGTGTGTGTGTGTATACATAGGGGGCTTCCCTCATGGCTCAGTGGTAAAGAATCTGCCTGTAATGCAGGAGACGTGTGTTTGATCCCTGGATCAGAAAGATCTCCTGGAGAAGGAAATGACAACCCACTACAGTATACAGTATTTTTGCCTGGGAAATCCCATGGACAGGGGAGCCCAATGGGCTATAGTCCATGGGGTTGCAAAAGAGTTGGACACAACTTAGCAACAAAACAAGAGAGAGAGAAAGAGAGAGAAATATATATAGAGAGAGTTCTATATATGTGTGTGTGTGTGTATATATATTATATATCTCTGTGAAGGTGGATTATTTTCACTATGGGCAAAACCAAGTAGGCTGTATCCCTTGCGATGTTGCTGAAAGTTTGCTGCACTGTTACACTATTAGAGAAGAATCCTGACAAGCACATGGTAACAGCAGATTTTCAACAAACCCTGGATACACTGATCAGATTCTTGGCTCTAAATACTGGTCACAGTTATATTCTATCCTTGCCTTTCTCCCCTTCCTTTGTGTGAGTTAAAGGTCAGTGCACGTGAACCTTTGTATGTAATTGATGAGATTCTTAAAAGCATTGTCAGAAAATGCTGCTGTACACACAGTATGCAAGTCACTGAGGATGCAAATGCATGTCGAGAACAGAAAAAATTCTGCACTTTGGAAATTTATTATTTAGTTGGCGAGACCAGATGCAAACACAAAGATAAGGACAATCATCCCCATTTGATTTCAGTAGCAAAGGAGTTTCAGGGTGCCGCCTGATGGAAACACCATTCAGGGACGGAGTAAGGAAGGTTTTGATGACAGATAAATGGAGAAGAGGGAGAAGGGGTTTTGGCAGGAAGTATTGTGTGTGCTAAATCGAGAATCTGGTAATGTGCCATGATATAACGTTAGCTGTGGTGAGAAACTTGGGTGTGTATCCCATTGGAACTGAGGATTTTTAGCAGGAGAGGAAGAGGGTAAAGCATGGAAGAAGATGAATAGGCAGTATGTGTGGAATGGAAAAGACTGGGACAAGGGGTGGTGATGGAGGCAGGCAAGCTGATCCAGTGTCTATGAATAGAATCATATTTTTCACACTAAGTCTGGGAACCTAAGGACCACTGATCATTTCAGAGAAGTCTCATCTTAATTTCTAATTAAACTTCAGTACTACTTCAACCTCAAATGTCCATCTGATGAAAGAAATGTTCACAGATTGAGGTATGAGAAAGTCATTCTGGTTTATACATAAGTTAACTTGAAATTTCTGCTAACTAAATCAGTTTGTTTATGGCTTATCAAACACATGTTGTACATCTGCTTTAATTAATAAAGAAAAGTGTACATTGACCAGAAGTAAAAAATGTCCATGTTAAAAATAAAGATTAAATGCTTCCCTTTGCAGACACCCATGCTGGTGCTCCTTTGATGATAAGACACCCTTCCCAGGTGCCAAAGCCATACTGCCTCTCTGTGTACGTGCTGAACATTTTTATTTTTTTAGAAACCTTGAAGGGATGTATCCCTGAGTGGTTTGATGTTCTTTGTTCTAACGAGATGTGAAACTGTCCAAAACCATGCTTCTCTGGAGCAGTTCCTCAGAGTTATCTGAGAGGTTGCCTGCTGGGCTATAGTCTTCAGTTTGGCTCAAATAAAACTCTTTTCTTCCCTTATTGTATTCATTTTCATCAATACATCTATATTTGACCATAATACCCATGTGTATATACATATATTTATATACTGGTATAGTGTTGGGCTTTCTGTTCTATTCTTTTAGAAAAGCAGGTTAATAATGTACAAAAACAGAAACAGGGATTTCTCTGGTGGTCCAGTGGTTAAGACTGCACACTTCCACTGCAGAGGCCTTGGGTTTCCTCCTTGGTCAGGAAACTAAGATCCTGCAAGCCACATGGTATGGCCAAAAAATAAAGCAAACAAACAACAGAAACAGACTCACCGACAGAGAAATCAGATTCATGGTTGCCAAGTGGGGCACGGGCCCGGAGAGGGATGGACCTGGAATTTGGATTGGTAGATACAAGCTATTACATTTAGAATGGATAAATATCCTACTGTATAGCACAGGGAACTATATCCAGTCTCCTGGGATAAACAATAATGGAAAGGAGTAGTTTAAAACAAGAGTGTGTATATGTGTAAAACTGGGTCACTTTGCTGTATGACAGAGATTAGCACATTGTACATCAACTATGAAAGTGAAAGTGAAGTTGCTCAGTCGTGTCCAACTCTTAGCGACCCCATGGACTGTAGCCTACCAGGCTCCTCCCTCCGTGGGATTCTCCAGGCAAGAGTACTGAAGCGGGTTGCCATTTCCTTCTCCAGGGGATCTTCCCGACTCAAGGATCGAACCCAGGTCTCCCGCATTCCAGGCAGACGCTTTAACCTCTGAGCCACTACTTTGATAAAAATGTTTAAATTTAAAAAATTAAAGCAAGTAAATGTTTAAAAGATAACTGAAGGTTGGTTAATTGGTCTCCAGCAAATTTCAGTCTCACAGAATGGCATTGCTCTGAGCGGGGGCATGACTGTGCGTCCCTCCTGTGTGCAGAGGATATTTATCCTAGTTTGCTTTTTCAGGAATGTAGGAGGTATGAACAGTCATATATTGAATGGCTTTTTTTTTCCCACTTTCTTTTTTAAAGAATTTTTACTGGAGTATAGTTGATTTACAATGTTGTGTTCATTTCAGGTGTACAGCAAAGTGAATCAGTTATACATATACAAATACCCACTCTTTTTTTTAGATACTTTCCCCATATAGGATATTACAAGTATCAAGTAGAGTTCCCTGTGCTATATACCTTCAGTAGCTTTTTAAGAGCCAGATTTTCCACATGCAGCATCTCACTTTTCCAGTAGTCCTGTAAGGATATGAGAATTGGACCATAAAGAAGGCCGAGTACCGAAGAATTGATGTTTTCAAACTGTAGTGCTAGAGGAGACTCTTGAGAGTTCTTTGGACAGCAAGAAGATCAAACCAGTCAATCCTAAAGGAAATCAACCCTGAATATTCATTGGAAGGGCTGATGCTAAAGCTGAAGCTACAATACTTTGGCCACTGATGAGAAGTGCCGACTCATTGGAAAAGACAGGGAAAGATTGAGGGCAGGAGGAGAAGGGGCAAAAGAGGATGAGATGATTGGATGGCATCATTAACTCAATGGACATGAGTTTGAGCAAACTCTGGGAGATGGTGAAGGACAGGGAAGCCTGGTGTGCTGCAGTCCATGGGGTTGCAAAGAGTCAGAGACGACCAAGGGACTAAACAACATTTCACTTCATTATGGCAGCAAGCCTGTGGGTTGTATTAGTCCCAGTTTACAGGTAAGAAAAATGAGGCCTGCGGAAGTGAAATAACTTGTTCAAACTTATAAGCTAATGTAAATGCCAAGGCCAGCATACTGACCCAGCTTGGGCTGATTCTAAAGCTGAGGTTCTTCCACCCCATACTGTAAAACTTGGAGGAGGAAATGTGCTAGATCTGGAGGTAGGAAGAGGGTAGTGGTGCAGTGTTTGAAGTATGAGGGAGTAAGGGGAGAATTACAAAACAGTGCAGTCACAGCTCAGCTCGTCCTTGCCCTTAACCTAAAAAGATTGGCTGTTGCCGGGAGGTGAGGCTTTTCCTGCACAGGGTCATTTGTTGCAGAGGAATTTTTAAAACTGTATCACTGATGACTTCCTGGTAGTCCAGTGGCTAAGACACCGCACTCCCAATCTCAATGCAGGGCGCCCAGGTTCAATCACTGGTCAGGGAACTAGATCCCACATGCTATAGATCCCCATAGCTGAAGATCCTATATGCCACAATGAAGGCTGAAGATACCGCATGCCGGAACTAAGACCCGGCACAGCCAAATAAATTAATTAACCAAAAATCAATCAATCAAACAAACTGTATCCCTAAATCTTGCTGCTCTTGCTATTAAGATTTTTTCCCCTTCTTTGATGACAAAGCACGTGGGGTCTTAGTCATCAGCCAGGGATCAAATCTGAGCACCTTGCATTTGAAACTTGAAGTCTTAACTACTGGACTGCCAGGAAGTCCTAAGATTTTCTGTCCTGAATGCCCCCATACTCTTTTTTTTTTTTTTTTTGCTTATATTTTCTTTTCTTTTTAAAAAGCTTCTTATTTCTTATTGGGGTATAGCCGATTGACAAACAATGTTGGGATAGCTTCAGACAAACAGCAAAGGGACTCAGCCATACATACACATGTATTTATTCTTCCCCAAACTCCCTCCCTAAGTCACTCTTCAAAATGCGTTAAGCTCAGCAGCACCCCTCCTCGGAATCCCTGCCTAGTGCTTTTCTCACGCATCACTCCCCATTCTGTCCTACACTTGAGAAGGGATCTGGGATTATCACTTTTAAAGAGAGGAAGCTGTCACTGCCAACCCATCACAAGCCTATGTGGCGCCCAGAGCTTCCTGCAAAAGGTTTCCTAACTTTTCTCATGGGTTTTCTTCTGGACAGACTACGTCAGTGGGCTGTGACTGAGCACCTGAAAGTCCCTTCTCCTTAAGTCTCGTCTCTCTTCCCCTCCTGTCCCCTACATTCTCCTCCATCTTGGCCTCTCTTCCAGGGCCCTGACTTTATCCTGGAAACTGAAAGGAGGATCATGATGCTGATTGCTCTTGGTCGTGCCGGAGGGGTGCCAGGAGATTTCTGTGCCTTATCTTGGAGCAGCATCCTCTAGAATGGTGCCTGCCCAGTTGCAGCCCACAACTACAATTATTATCAGTCCACAGTGCTGCTGCTGCTAAGTCACATCAGTCATGTCCAACTCTGTGTGACCCCATAGACAGCAGCCCACCAGGCTCCTGTCCCTGGGATTCTCCAGGCAAGAACACTGGAGTGGGTTGCCATTTCCTTCTCCAATGCAGGGAAGTGAAAAGTGAAAATGAAGTCACTCAGTTGTGTCCGACTCTTCGTGACCCCATGGACTGTAGCCTACCAGGCTCCTCCATCCATGGGGTTTCCCAAGCAAGAGTACTGGAGTGGGGTGCCATTGCCTTGTCCAATAAATGTGCACTAATAGACATCAAGGGGGTTCCCTGATGGCTCAGCAGGTAAAGAATCCGCCTGCAGTGCAGGAGACACAGAAGACATGGGCTCAGTCCCTGGGTCGGGAAGATCCCCTGGAAGAGGGAATGGCTACTCACTCCAGTTCTTGTCTGAAAAAATCTCATGGACTGAGGAGCTTAGTGGGCTACAGTCCATGGGGTTGGAAAGAGCTAGACACGACTGAACAACTAAGCATGCATGCAATAGGCATAAAAAAAATGCTGAGGTTGTCTGGACTCTCCAAGTGGAAAATACCCTAGATTTACAAGGATTTTTTTTTGAGGGGAGAGGGACTGGTTGTTGTTGTCTGTAATATTTCTGCCCTATTAGTGTTGAGGAGAAGGCAGTGGCACCCCACTCCAGTACTCTTGCCTGGGAAATCCCATGGATAGAGGATCCTGGTGGGCTGCAGTCCATGGGGTCACTGAGAGTTGGACACAACTCAGTGACTTCACTTTCACTTTTCACTTCCCTGCATTGGAGAAGGAAATGGCAACCCACTCCAGTGTTCTTGCCTAGAGAATCCCAGGGACGGCGGAGCCTGCTGGGCTGCCATCTATAGGGTCGCACAGAGTCGGACACGACTGAAGCAACTTAGCAGCAGCAGCAGTGTTGTTGAACCCAAGTTCGTGGGCTCAATGCACTGTTAAGGCAGTTTACAATTTGTATTAATTATTTATCCATTCAGTCAGTCAGTCGTTTAACAAGAAACGTGTTTATCACCTGAAAAGAAAACGACGAAGGAGGAAAAAAGCAGCATAATGTGTGATTCCTGCCCTTACAGCCCAACCGGGAGATCCACAAACTAGTGAGGAGTTTACTAAGGCAAGTCAAAAGAGGGCAGATCTCTGCAGATAACAGGGCTCGAGAAAGAGGTACTGACCAAAACATTTCAAGCAAATGTACAAAGGTGTTAAAATCCACTGTGGGGCTTCCCTGGAGGCTCAGTGGTAAAGAATCTGCCTGCCAATGCAGACACACGGTTTCCGTCCCTTGTCTGGAAGATGCCACATGCCACAGAGCAAGGTAAGCCCGTGCACCACGATTGCTGAGCCTGTGCTCTGGAGTCTGAGCCCTGCAGCCACAGAAGCCGGGGAGCCCTAGAGCCCATGCTCTGCAACAAGAGAAGCCATCATAATGAGAAGCCTTTGCCCTGCTGCTAGGGAGTAGCCGGCACCGCTCCCCCACACCCAGGGGGCTGGGGAGTTGCGGGCAGGGTTGATCTCTTCTCGGGCGTGTCGTTGCTTCTGGGCCACGTTGGTCGTCACTTCTGTAATTTTATTTTAATAGAGTTTTTAGACAATGCTAAACTTCTAAGTTTGAATAAAGTCCGTGATGGGACTTGAGTCACGAGTAAACTTCAAAAGACCTAAACTGTTTTCAGAAGAGATGGGATCCTCCTCTAACCCTTATTAATTTTACAGTCACCTTGACGAATAGGAAACCTAAAGGTAGTTTAACCATGGACACCCAGACGTAAAAGGAACGGTGGACAGGTCCATTTAGATTCTTTAGAAAGTTTCTGACAAGTAGGAGATTATTAAGTCCACAATAGGTTCACGGTTCGCGTACTCACAATACCACTCTCCACGACAGGGAATCTCCTTTCGTTTGAGAATACTAGGTAGAGTCTGGGACCCAAGACGACAACTCCGGTGGTCATGATGGAGGAGGTGATGAGTCAGTAAACCCTTCTCTGAACCTTTAGTACTATGTAGTGTCCGATGCCGGGCCTACTTGGAACTCCTACACCACGATGTACTTCACAACAAATCAGTGACTCAGTACAGACTGAGACTTGCGACCCCAGATACAGAAGCAGGTTGCCATTTCCTGCTTCAGGGGTCTTCCTGACCCAGGGATCGAACCCATGTCTCCTGCATTGGCAGGTGGATTCTTTACCACTGAGCTACCTGGGAAGCCCCCAAGTAAAATGAGCCAGTCACAAAAAGACGCAAGTATTGTATGATTCCAGTTATATGAGATACCTAGAGTAGTCAAATTCATAGACAAAAAAAAAGAATGGTGGTTTCCAGAGTCTAGGGAAGGGAGCAATGGGAAATTGTTACTTAATGGATATAGAGCTTCTGTTTTACAAGATGAAACAGTTCTGGAAATTGGTTACCTAACAGTGTGAATGTATTTACTAGTGTAGCTTAAAAATAGACAAGATGGTCAATTTTATATTATGTGTTTTTACCACAATTTAGAAAAATCATTTAACACCGCCTCTGCCTTCAAACTGGACAAAACTTTAATATGCCTCAAACAGATGAGAATTTCTTGTGTACTGAAAGAGAGTGAGAAAATGTCCCAGTGTCTACATCCCTGCGATCATGCCTGCAGTGCTCTGAGTCCTAACTATTTGGAGTTTCTCACTTAACTACACTAGGAGATTCCCTAGTGGTCCAGTGGTTAAGACATTGTGTTCCCCATGCAGGGCGCCTGGGTTTAATCCTTGGTAGGGGAGCTAGATCCCAGGTGCCTCAACTAAAAAGACTTCCTGCTGCAACAAGAAGATTTTGCCTGCCCCAGAGAAGATTGAAAATCCCCTGTGTCACAACAAAGACCTGATGCAGCCAAATAAATAGATAAATATTTAAAAAAAAAAACAGTTAAGGAGATCTGCAGCCATATTTAGAAAATTTTCAGATCATCTCACTGCATTATTTTCCTATCCTGACAAGATGAAGAACAACCAAGGCCAGTTTTAAGCCACTCTGATGGAGGATACAGAACCACCCTGGACGGCTCCTTGAGAAGATAGCAAAAAGCCACATACCCTCCGGAGGATCTAATTCTGGAGCTCTGCTGCCTAAACTCCCAAGAGACACACACTACAGTGCCTACAGGAGAGTCATTTCCAGAATGATCTCCTCTAAGCCTCAGCTTGTCCTCATGATCAAGAACTTCCAGGGACACTTTGCTCATGCAGCAGGAAAGGGAATGGGCTCTAGGAGGCCCTGAATGGCTGTCCTGGGAAATTTGACTCTGTCACCCAGAAACCCTGGCTGGGCTTCCAGGCAAGCCTCTTGTTCCCAAGTTACCACGTTCATCTTAGAAGAAAACCATTACCAACCTGAAGGTGACAGATACTGAGTTGCCCATCAGGATGCCTTCAGTTCAGTTCAGTCCCTCAGTTGTGTCCGACTCTTTGCAACCCCATGAATCGCAGCATGCCAGGCCTCCCTGTCCATCACCAACTCCCAGAGTTCACTCAGACTCACGTCCATTGAGTCGGTGATGCCATCCAGCCATCTCATCCTCTGTCATCCCCTTCTCCTCCTGCCCCCAATCCCTCCCAGCATCAGAGTCTTTTCCAATGAGTCAACTCTTCGCATGAGATGGCCAAAATACTGGAGTTTCAGCTTCAGCATCATTCCTTCCAAAGAACACCCAGGGCTGATCTCCTTTAGAATGAACTGGTTGGATCTCCTTGCAGTCCAAGGGACTCTCAAGAGTCTTCTCCAACACCACAGTTCAAAAGCATCAATTCTTCAGCGCTCAGCTTTCTTCACAGTCTAACTCTCACATCCATACATGACCATTGGAAAAACCATAGCCTTGACTAGACAGACCTTAGTTGGCAAAGTAATGTCTCTGTTTTTGAATATGCTATCTAGGTTGGTCATAACTTTCCTTCCAAGGAGTAAGCATCTTTTAATTTCATGGCTGCAGGCACCATCTGCAGTGATTTTGGAGCCCAAAAAGATAAAATCTGACACTGTTTCCACTGTTTCCTCATCTATTTCCCATGAAGTGATGGGACCAGATGCCATGATCTTCGTTTTCTGAATGTTGAGCTTTAAGCCAACTTTTTCACTTTCCTCTTTCACTTTCATCAACAGGCTCTTTAGTTCCTCTTCACTTTCTGCCATAAGGGTGGTGGTGTCTGCATATCTGAGGTTATTGATATTTCTCCCAGCAGCCTTAATTCTTTCAAATACACTGAACTGAAATGCTGCTGCCCTTTTCTGCAGGTATATATCAAAAAGGTAGCTGCCAGCATCTGAACACTTGGATAGCGAAGAGATCAAACCAGTCAGTCCTGAAGGAAATCAACCCTTAATATTCATTGGAAGGATTGATGCTGAAGCTCCAGTACTCTGGCCACCTGATGCAAAGAGCTGACTCACTGGAAAAGACCCTGATGCTGGGAAAGATTGAGGGCAGGAGGAAAGGGGACAACAGAGGATGAGATGGTTGGATGGCATCACTGACTCAATGGACATGAGTTTGAGCAAACTCTGGGAAATAGTAAAGGATAGGGAAGCCTGGTGTGTTGCAGTCCATGGGGTCACAAAGAGTTGGACGTGACTGAGTTACTGAACAACAGCAAGAAAACTTATCTCAGTAGCAATGCAGAGGAGAGCACGCTAGAGGCCTGAGAACCCTTGGGGAACAGCACAGCTAGGGCTTTCTTTCCACCAAAGTGAATGTGGTATCAAAAGGCAACATACCCAGCAGTGCTGATGCAGAGCACCAAATCTGCCACACAGTTACTAGCACCGTTGTTTTCTTCTGTCTGTAACTGTCACGGGGTGTAATAACCTTATATAAGGAGACGGATGTCTCCCCAAACAAGCGACTCTACAGTTCCTCTCCAGCGCCCCAGGCTCGGTCATTATGGAGATGGAGAGAGAGGAACCTGCCAGAGTTCAGCACTCACAATGCCTAATTGGCTTTTTTTAAAGATGGAAAGCCATAAACGGAATGAGGGTAGGTGGGTGGTACTTTTGCAGACCCATTATCGATAACCACTTGCCAAGGCTAGCCTGCTTTGTCCTCTCATTTAAAAATAGTAAGAGGAGGAGGAGAGGTTGGGGGAGGGTGGTCAAGGAAGACTTGCTTTTTGTGTGTGTTCCTTAAGCTTGAATCTGAGAATCTGCCTCTGGCTTTCTCTTTCCAACCAAGCAAAAATTCTTAAAAATGAAGTGAAAAGACAGCCCAATGACTTTAGCCAAATATTTCTAATTTGAAAAAGATGCACAGGCCAGGAAGGGACATAAGATTAGATAGGTTATAACTGGAGCAAAATTATTTTTTGTTTTCTTTTCAGGAATATGGTTTCTTGTCACCAGATTGGGCCAAGGCTCCACCTGAGACTGACTCCACCTGGTCCTTACCTGGCCCTATCATGTTCCAACTTGTATTCTCAGGCTTACATTCTGCACGGTAGTTTGGTTAGCATCTTAGGTCAGGTTCTCCAGGAAATAGACTCCAAGAGAGCGGTTTGAGTGCAGGAGGTTAATGCAGGTGTGATCTCAGAAACAAGACCTATAAGAGAATGAGAGAAGCAGTTCCAGGCAGCTCCAAGCTGGGAAGGCTCTTTCGAGTTCTCCTAAGCTGGGGTGTGGTCTCAGCGGCTGTAGATCCATTTAGACACCTTCCTGGAGGTGAGCTGCCTCCAGCTGGGGAGATAGAACCTTGGACCAGGCAATTCCCTGCAGGCAAGAGCAATTCCCAAAGGACTGAACCGGAAAGTGATGGTGTGAACCAGAAACTGGGTGGGATGAGTGACTCGGTTCTGAAGCGGGTACCTAGGGAGCCTACCACATTACCACTGTTGACTTAAAAATATAGTCACAACCGGAAAGTAGAGAGTTATAGGAAAGGTGAGCTGCCTCCAGCTGGGGAGATAGAACCTTGGACCAGGCAATTCCCTGCAGGCAAGAGCAATTCCCAAAGGACTGAACCGGAAAGTGATGGTGTGAACCAGAAACTGGGTGGGATGAGTGACTCGGTTCTGAAGCGGGTACCTAGGGAGCCTACCACATTACCACTGTTGACTTAAAAATATAGTCACAACCGGAAAGTAGAGAGTTATAGGAAGCAGCATCTCAAGTAGCCCTGAGAAACTGCTCCGAGGAGGTGGGGGAAGGAGTTGGGTTACATAGAAGTCTGCAACAAAGGGGGACAGATAGTCTCAAAATCAAAGTATTGTTCATTGAGGAAAACCAGATATCTCAAGTTAAAGAATGTGTATCTTTCTATGTATGGAAAGATGCAAGCATCTGGCTTACTGAAATCATTTCTTTCATATGAACTCACCTATCTGGGGCCAGTATCTTGCTTCCTGAGTTTCTTACATCTTTAGTTCCTTGCTTGCCACAGGCAGTGGCGTTGGCAGCTGACAGCTGCTGGATTGCAGGCATTGTCCTCTCTTTTGGGTGCCCTCTGGGCCCAGAAATTCACATTTGGAGGTCTGAAATCACTGATGGCTGTGACATCCTTGTTTACTGATACGGCAGGAAAACACTCCATTTCCCACTGCTTATTGTGGTTGCTTTTCTCTCCTCCTGTGTATCGGGCCACAGCTTTCTATCAATACAAGTTGATGAAAGCAGACATCTGGCATGTGTGTGCTCCATTTGCATCCCCAGTGCCTACAACAGTAACTGGCAATGTATTGTTGCTGAAGTAGCATTGAATGCGTTTACACTTTTTGCTCGTATTATTCCGTATTGTTTTAAACAAATAAGGATAGTCATGTAGCACTTTGTTTTTTCTAGCAATATGTAAGCGTTTTTCTAAAAACCTAAGGACATTCTCCTCTGTAGCCATATTAAAATGATCATCTTTAAGAAATTTTCATTGATTAGAAGTCTGTATTCAATATACAGTCTGTATTCAAAGTTTTCCTATTGTATTTTCAGCTTTTTCTTTCAAGTCCAAAACCCAGTCTAGAATCACGTATTTTGTGGCCATTTTTAATCTGGAAATTTCCTCGGCTTCCTTATGCCTTTCATGACATTGATGTTTTGAAGCTGTCAACAAAAAATTAGCCATGAGAGTTATGTTGCGAGTTATGTTTTATTCAGCAGAAAGTTTTAGGACTTAAACTCAGGAAGTAGCATCTCAAGTAACCCTGAGAGAACTGCTGGTGGTGGGGGGAGAGAAGCCAGGTTATATAGAAGTTTTGCAACAAAGGGCAGGTAGCCTGAATGTCAAAGATTATTGTTATTGTTAATTAAAGAAAACCGGGGGCTTCCCTGGTGACTCAGAGTGTGAAGACTCTTCCTGTGATACAGGAGACCTAGGTTCAATAACTGGGTTGGGAAGATTCCCTGGAGAAGGGAATGGTTATCCACTCCAGATATCCCAAGTTAAGGAATTTAGTGCTTTTCTGTGTACAGGAAGATGTAAGAGTCTGTTCCTTCCATATGCACCTCATCTATCTAGGGCCGGTATCCTGTTTTGACATCCTGAGCTTCCTTTCCTTAGGGCTCACTGTAGGGAGTGGCTGTGGAGTCTCGGCTATTAGACGGAAGGCATGCTCCTTCCTGAGTGCCCTTAGGCCTCAGTGGCTCACGTTGGTGGGCTGCAGTCACTGATGACTCTGACATCCTTGTTTACTGATATGGCAGGAAATGTTCCATTTCTCAAAGCTCTTGGTCTAGTTGTTTTGTACGATGTTCCTCAGTTTGGATGGGTCTGTCTCCTCATTTTACATTCAGATTAAACATTTTTAACAGGAACACATTCTATGGGATGCTGTGTTCTAGTGGATGGCAGCAGGAGGCAGATGACGCTCTTGGTCTCATTATTGGTGATGTGAGGCTGAGATGAAGGTCTTGGTCTCATTATTGGTGATGTGAGGTTGAATCATTTGGTTAAATCATTGTCTGCCAGACAAGCCCACATCAAAAATTTCCCTTTCTCTTTGTACTTAATAACCTGTGATGCTATTCTCTGAGACTGCCTGAGTATCCTGTTCCTCCCAAATTGTACTCTCAGTGATTTTAAGCATCCACTGATGATTCTTGCCTAAACTGGTAGTATTGTGATGGGTACAAAATAATGTAACTCTTTTGGAAGTAAAATATCTCATATTGGGAACCATTAGTTGTAGAAGCTCTGTAACTAGAAATTCTACATATTATAAAGCCATAAAGAATTGGCCTGCAACATGGGCGACCCAGGTTTGATCCCTGGGTCAGGAAGATCCCCTGGAGAAGGGAATGGCTACCCACTCCAGTATTCTTGCCTGGAGAATTCCATGGACAGAGTAGCCTGGCAGGCTACAGTTCATGGGGTTGCAAAGAGTCGGACACAGCAGAGTGACTAGCATTTTCACTTCAAAGATATATACCATAGAATGCCTCATTAGAAGTACAACTTTGAACTGGAAATACTTCACCAAACTGCAGAGTTCTCTTCCAAAGTATTTATTAAATGAAATGGAGGTGAGAAATTGAAACTCATGTTATTCCTGAGATCAAACCAGAATTAGGCTCTAGTAAAAATGGGATAAAAAAAATTCCATGTGTTAGATGTAAGTGTGAGGAGGCAGGGCACACACCCAAGATTGCTTGGGCCATCCACTGTCTAAGACAGATGAAGTGTAGATGAGGAGACACATTTTCTCACCTCAATTTTTTCTGAATTTAATTTTTCCTGTATACGAAAGTAATTGTGATATAAAATTTCAAGCAACAAAGAAATCAATGCTATAGAAAGTAAAAAATTAAACAAAAAAACCCACTGAGCTCTCAACTAGTAACAGTATGAAGGTATATTTAGCCTGATTTATCCTTATGCTTTTTCTAATTTTCTATCAATCTATTTGGGCTTCCTAGGTGGCTCAGTGGTAAAGAACCTGCCTGCCAATTTGGAAGATGTGACTTCAATCTCTGGGTTGGAAAGATCCCCCGGAGGAGAAAATAGCAACCCTCTCCAGTATTCTTGCCTGGAGAATCCCATGGATAGAGGAGCCTGGTTGGCTACAGTCCATGGGATCACAAAGAGTCAGACACAACTGAGCATGCACGCATACATGTACACATAAATATTCATGCTTACTTGTTTTGAAAGAGCTTGTATTACATGTACTTTTATATTACCTATGTATAACCGTACACAATGTGGTATATAGGTAAACACATAAAGACAGGTTGCCTTGTTGATTCAATATTTTTATTTAATTATATTTTAATTAATTTTTTTACTTTTGACAAAATGACAACCCACTCCAGTATTCTTGCCTGGAGAATCCCATGGATAGAGGAGCCTGGTTGGCTACAGTCCATGGGATCACAAAGAGTCAGACACAACTGAGCATGCACGCATACATGTACACATAAATATTCATGCTTACTTGTTTTGAAAGAGCTTGTATTACATGTACTTTTATATTACCTATGTATAACCGTACACAATGTGGTATATAGGTAAACACATAAAGACAGGTTGCCTTGTTGATTCAATATTTTTATTTAATTATATTTTAATTAATTTTTTTACTTTTGACTTAAAATTTTTAACGTTTTAATCACTTATTTGTAGCTTAAAGAGTCAAATTGTTCTACAAGGCTTGTAACGGAAACCAGCAGTTTCTTGTCTTACTTCCCTCAACTCCCCAGGTCCCACTTCCCAAAGCCATTCAGTGTACATCTTTTAGCTATTTGTTTCCATGTTTCTAGATAACTGACTTGTATTCTTGCTTTTTGATATTCATTTTTAGATATTTGCTATTGGTTTGCCACAGTGAAAGTGAGCATCTGGTCATCTTATATCTTTCCCCTACCGTCCTCTTCCTTTCTCTTGTTCTATAGCTAAACAAAATATCGTTATAATCTTGGTTAGATGACAGTACGATGTTCATGCTGTAATGGCTGTGGAATTATTGCTTGCACTGCTTTGCAGGGCACTGTGCTTTCATCTCGCTTGTATATTTTTTGTTTTTCTCAGTCTCAACAATATTGGTTCTTCGTTTGCAGAGTTTTCTATCTATCTTGTACTAATTCATCCCCAAACTCTTACCAGCAGTGTAAATGTCCTCTCGTTCTATCCACTTCTGTCACGTAATGCGTCAGTTGCCTGGGGCTCATAATGACGTGCCTTCCCGCCCCTCCATCCTGGTTGCTCTCTAGATCTGCTGCAAGGCCAGCATAATGGAATCTGAAATCTCCTTTCACTACAATCCTGGAAACGTCCTTCTCCTCTCTATGCTGTATCCCCTGCTTACAAGATTCTGTCTGGTTTATTTCCTTATTTTGTTGGAGAACATCTTCCAGTAGCTTTCCAAGAGAGGTGCATGTGATAAAACATTTGGGAGATCTTGCGCAACTGGAACTTGCATACCTTTTCCCAACCTCCGCCTCTGTGATATGCCTGACAGTTTTCCTTAATAGAGAATTATAATTGGAAAGAATTTTCCTTTTTAATTGTAAAGCATTGCCCTAATGTCTTCTATCCCAGTGTTATTGGATCTGAGAAAACCAGGGCCAATCTGATTTCTTATCCTTTGTATGTGACCTGTTTTTTTCCGACAGGGAACTTTTACAATGTTCTCTTTGACCCCAGTGTTTTGAAAGTTTACTCTGCTGTACCTTGGTGTGGGTCTTCTTTCACTAATTATACCAGACACGGTGGGCCCTCTCAGTATAGGAACGCATGGCCTGCGTTTCTGGAGAATTTTCTTGACTTTCCTTTGGCCATTTCTTTCTTTCAGTTTTTTCTTTCTACAATGCCTGTGATTCAGATATGTGCCTGTATGCTCAGCTGCTTCAGTCGTATCAGACTCTTTGCAGACCCATGGACTGCAGCCCGCCAGGTTCCTCTGTCTTGCCTGGGATCCTCCAGGCAAGAATGCTAGAGCGGGTTGCCATGCCCTCCTTCCGGGGATCTCCCAGGGATTGGACCTGTATCTCTTATGTTTTCTGCATTGGAAGGCAGGTTCTTTACCACTAACTCCACCTGGGAAGCCTTGTCACATAATGAGTCATCCCCAAACTCACTGGTTATTAGTAATAATCATTTATTTCCCACTCATGAGTCTTCCCATGGCAGGCCTGTGGGATGACTGCTGTGTCTCTGCTCTGTATCTTTCTCGGTCTTCTGGGACCGACCAGCTCACCAGGAATACGTCATCCGGTTGACAGCAAAGCTCAAGATCCCCCACTCCCACTTCTTCTGCATAAAATCTCATTTCACTCTTTTCTTCATGTCACATCCACAAATACCTCTTTCATCCAAGCAAATCACACAACCAAATCCAGGCATTAGAACTGGGTTGTTCATTGGTCCTCAGTGGAAGGGAGGAAGGGTACGTCTTTGCTGAACAGTGAACCAGATTTCTGTACTATTCTCCCATGTTTGTTTTGTTTCTGCCTTTCATCTTAGAAGCTTTCCTAAAATCTTTGGTGAGCCCTGCCAGGGGTGCTCACACTTAAAAGTGAAGCACAGGGAATTCCCTGGGGTCTAGTGTTTAGAACTCCATGCTTTTACTCCTGAAGGCCTGGACTCCATCCCTTGTCAGAGAACTAGGACCCCACAAACTGCTTGGTGCAGACTGCCCCCCCCCCAAAAAAACAGTGAAGCACAGAAAAACTGACTGGGAGGCTCTATGGGAAAGGGTTGGACTTGCTGACTCTGTAGGATACTGATTCTGGGCTGTTTCACTGGGAACCACCGCCAGTAAGTATCAGTGGATCTTGGCCCTTGAGTAGCTCCATTTCTGAGAGGACTCTTCCAATATCCCACCCTGAGGATAACACTGGCCTTCAGCAGTCTGGGGGAGAGTGAAAGAAGGGGTTCAGGGAAACTCACTGTGTTGGTGAGTCTTGATTCTCAGGATGATTCTCCTGCCTCTGCTTTGCCGGGTTCCCCTAATTAGAGAATGGCTCTGGTTCAGCCTCTTCAGAAAGTAAACCTTTAGGGATTTTGCTGTTTGGAAAGGGAAAGTCACTTGTAAGTCTGAGTGAAAGTGAGAACCTGGGGTCTACCTGCTTTGTATATAAAGTTTCAACAAATTCTCCACTTTGTAGATCACCCTGGACACCCACCCTAGAAGTGCCATATGCTGCCCATCTCTGCCCCATTCTGGAGCTCCACGGCATGAATGTCCTAACTTCTGGGCTCCTCCTACTACAGATTTAAAATCTAGCTTGACCTAGTGTATGAAGTCAGCCAGCAGCTTTCCCTGGTGGCTCAGATGGTCAAAGAATCTGCCTGCAGTGCAGAAGACCCAGGTTCGAACCCTGGGCTGGGAAGACCCCCTGGAGGAGGAAGTGGCAACCTACTCCAGGATTCTTGCCTGGAGAATTCCTTGGACAGAGGAGACTGGCAGGCTACAGACCATGGGGTCCCAAAGAGTCAGACACAACTGTGCAGCTAACACATGACCTAACGTAGCAACTTTCCACTTTTCAAAACCTAATTCTAATTTCTTTCCTACTGTCTTCCACACTGTGGTTTTCTGCATTTTCATACTCTTGCTGTTATTTTAGTTCAGGACAGAGTTGCGCTAGCATAAGTGTTTAACCTACCATATTTTACCAGACGTCTCCCAACCTCTTTATATATATATATAATTTTATTTATTTAACTCTGCCTGTGCTGGCTCTTTGTTGCAGTCTGTGAAGACCTTTTCTTGTTGCAGTGCACAGGCTTCTCATTGTGATGGCTTCTCTTGTTGCAGAGCGCAGGCTCCAGAACGAGTGGGCTTCAGTAGTTGCGGCCTCTGGGCTCTAGGGAACAGGCTCAGTAGTTGCTCCACGTGGGATCTTCCCAGATCAGGGATCAAACCCATGTCTCCTACATTGGTAGGCAGATTCTTTACCACTGAGCCACCAAGGAAAATCCCAGCCTATTATTTTTTTAACTAACCTATGAATCTAGAATATCCTTCCATAGCAGTGCAGGGATAATTTTTTCTTATTGTTGTTGTCCGTAACTCATTTACTCAACCCCCTACGTATGGACACTTGTATGATTTTCAGCCCTTTGCTACTGGAATGATGCATGGCGAACATCTCTGTGGACACGGGTGATATTTTTGAATAATGAGTCTGAGTAGTGTAGTTGGCAGGTGTGGCTCTCCAGGCTTGCTGTCAGAAGTGTTCAGGGGGCAGCAGGTGCCTGGGCTCCTGCAGCTTCTGCCTGCACAGATCTGGTGTCCTGGGGGTTTGTCCAGCTGGTTCTCACTGAAACTTGATGCTGAGAAATAGCAGCCTTTTTTTTTTTTTTAAATTCATGATGCAGATGAATCCTTGGGTCATTTTTAGAGCAGAGTATTAATCCTTGGATTGTACTCAAAGCAGTCAATGATGTGCAGCTGAAGACGAGGCAGGGTCTACACTATAGGAGTTTAAAATCTTTTGTGCTAGTAAGAGAAACACTAGCACCGAAGAGGAATCAGCTAAACTCTCCTTTGCTTTAAAGCTGGCACAGAAGAGGGTGATCACATGACAAGGAATGTGTGTTCTGACTCTCTTTGTAGGCATCTCTGAACATACTTACAGAATAAATGGAAGAGAAGAGAGAGATAGGACCAATTACCGAAGCCCCAGTGAAGCCACGACTGCACGTGTGTCGTTTGGGGACAACCTGTTGGTTCTCAGAAATGACTGCCCATCTCTTCCTCCTGCCCAGGGACATACACCTCATATGGCAGTAACCTAGTTCCCAAGCAGCCCCTTCCTGGCCTGCGCCTTCCTCCTGTACCTTCCCCTGTCCAGTTTTTTAAAAACTAATTTTATTTGTTTATTTATTTTTGGCTGAGCTGGGTCTTCGTTGCTGAGCAGGCTTTCTCTAATTGCAGCAAGCTGGGGCTGCTCTCCAGCTGCAGTGTGGGCTGATCGTGGTGATGGCTGCTCCTGCTGTGGAGCACGGGCTCTAGGTGAGCAAGCTTCACTAGTTGTAGCACATAGGTTCAGGATTCTGGTTCCAGGGCTCTAGAGCACGGGCTCAATAGTTGTGGTACATGGGCTTAGTCACTCCTCGGCATGTGGGATCTTCCTGCACCAGGGATCGACCCTGAGCTTCCTACACTGGCACGTGGATTCTCCGCCACTGAACCACCAAGGAAGCCCCCGCTCTGTCCACTTTGCAGCTGTCTGACTGATCCCTGAACATCTACCATTTGGGAAGGAAAGTGGGTGAGATTAAGCTATTTAAATCCATACTTCAAACAGTGGGGACAGGAAAGCAGCTGAGTCCCAGCTAATGCACTGAGTAAGAATTTCTTTGCTATTTTTTGGGGGGGGTATTATTTTTATTTCACTCTCAGACTTGGCCCCACATCAAGTAGGGTTACAATGCAAGGACAAAACAGAAACAAAATCACAAAGACAATGTGGAGAACCCAGCCCCTAACATTTTTTTCTCAATGTTTTAATTCCACATGGATCTATTTAACTCCATTACAGAGAACGATGATCTATTGCTTGTGCATTTTTTAAGATATTGATGTAATCTACTTATGGTTTTAAAATAGAAATCACCCATATAACAGGCACATTTATTGAGCTTTTATGTGAATCATCTCATTTGGATGCTTTCAGTTCCTCGAGATGGGTATTTTTATTATGCCCATTTGTTACCCACAGTTTGCAGGTAAGGAACTGAACCTAAGAGAAAGTAAAGACATCACCCATGGTATCACAGGCTAGCAAATCATGAGACATGAGCCCAGCATTTTGACCCCTGAGCTCATGTTATTTACAGAAATATCATTTTTATTTCTTTCAATTACTTTGCAGGCTTTATCCACACCCACACACAAATTCAGTTACATTACAGCATACAAAGTGTTTTGTACTCTGCTCTCTCTACTACTTATCATATCAAACTTGTTTACACATTTCCCCCATCAGTATAATTGCAGTTTGCATCTTAATAGGCTCATGATATTTCATTGAATCGTCATAGCATCAATTACCAAACCATTTCCTTCCATAGGAGTTTTATGTTTTCTGTATTTTTGATTAGCATAGACAACACTGCAATGAACTTCTCTGGGCTCTCAGCTTTTACTTTAAAATCGTGCATTTCCTTAGAATAAATTCCCAGCAGTGGGATTTGTGCATATTACCATATTGCTTTCTAAAGTGTTGTACTCATAGTACTACCAGGAGTTAATTAGTTGACCAATTTCACTGTATCCTCCATGAAACTGGCCTAATGGAACACTTTCAAACAGGAATATAAAATAAATGGAGTGCTATTATGATTATGATTGCAACAAAAATTATCACCAGAAATCAAAGTGTTCTTGGAGATTACGCCTCATTTTTCCATGGGTCCCTAACCCGTTGCTCTATAACCCTCATCTAAGTCACAAGTGATGAGTTTGGGTCCATCACAGAATACCACCAGTGACATGCATACAACTGAAAAAGGCAATCTGATATTCAGATACCAACAGCTGGCACTGCAATTATTCCTTCTCCTGCCTTCTCAATCTCTATCTCCCTCTCATTCATGGGAACAAAGAAATTGGGAGCATTTTGATTCCTACGTCCTCATTTCCTCATCAGTTCCTGTAAGCCTCTCTTCCAGTGATGGTCCACCCTCTCCATTCCCAAAGCTACTAAGCTGATTCTGATCTTTGTCATCACTGGTCTGAATGCAGTATTACAAGACTCCTTTCTTACCTGAATCCTCCCTACATACAGCTCCCCTCTAATACTCCTGAAGGACAGCCTCTGATTCAGTCACCTGTTGTTCAGTCGCAAAGTGGTGTTCTGTTCTTTGTGACTCCATGGACTGCAGCAGGCAAGTCTTCCCTGTCCTCCACTGTCTTTCAGAGTTGGCTCAAATTCACGTCCAATTGAGTCGATGATGCTCTCCAACCATCTCATCCTCTGCCACCTCCTTCTCCTCCTGCCCTCAATCTTTCCCAGCATTAGGGTCTTTCCCAGTGAGTTGGCTCTGCTCATCAGGTGGCCAAAGTATTGTAGCTTCAGCATCAATCCTTCCAGTGAATATTCAGGGTTGATTTCCTTTAGGATTGACTGGTTTGATCTCTTTACAGTCCAAGGGACTCTCAAGAGACTTCTCCAGCACCACAATTCGAAAGTATCAGTTCTTCAGTGCTCAGCGCTCTTTATGGTCCAACTCTCTCATCTGTACATAACTACTGGAAGAACCATTGCTTTGACTATACAAACTTTTGTTGACAAAGTGATGCCTCTGCTTTTGAATACACTGTCTTAGTTGATCGTGGGTTTCCTTCCAAGGAGCAAGCATCCTTTAATTTCATGGTTGCAGTCACCATCCACAGTGATTTTGGAGCCCAAGAAAATGAAATCTGTCACTGCTTCCACTTTTTCCTCATCTATTTGCCATCAAATGATGGGACCTGATGCCATGATCTTAGTTTGCTTAATGTTGAGTTTCAAATCAGCCTTTTTTTTTTAACTTTATTCTACTTTACAATACTGTATTGGTTTTGCCATACATTGACATGAATCAGCCACAGGTGTACACGATCTCCCAGTGCCGAAGCCCCCTCTCACCTCCCACCCCACCCCGTCTCCCCGGATCATCCCGTACACCAGCCCCAAGCATCCTGTATCCTGTGTTGAACATAGACTGGTGCTTCATTTCTTATATGATAGTATACATGTTTCAGTGCCATTCTCCCAAATCATCCCACCCTCTCCCTCTCCCTCAGAGGCCAAAAGCTTACTCAGCCCTTAAAAAGAATAAATTTGACTCAGTTCTAATGAGATGGATGAAACTGGAGCTGATCATACAGAGTGAAGTAAGCCAGAAAGAAAAACACCAATACAGTATACTGACATATATATATGGAATTTAGAAAGATAGTAATGATGACCCTGTAGGTGAGAAAACATAGAGACACAGAGGTATAGAACGGACTTTTGGCCTCAAATCAGCCTTTTAACTCTCCTCTTTCAGCTTCATCAAGAAGTTCAAGATCAAATCATTGCTCTGCCTCAAAGTCTGTACCCGCTATCAGTCAACTCAGGAGTGGTGTCCAGCCAGACGCGCTGATGACCTAGTGCATCCAGAATGTGCAGCCTCCTTCTGCCCGGCCTGGCTTCCCTCCACCACTCCCACTCAGTGCCCTGGATGCCTCAGTCCTTGGAGTGTGGTCTTGGCATGTCTAACAAGGTGCCCTGCTGGGCAGGAGCTGTCTGAAAAGCTTAGGCCCAATCCTCCTCTTTGTGTTTACTTATGTTCACTCCTTTGAATCAGTCTTGGCTTGGGAGGGATCTAGAAGGTCTCTTATGCATCTTGAAAGCCACCAATGAGTATGACGACACAGCCTGTAAATAGATTTTCTGCCTAAAATCTCGCCAGATCCCTTTCCCTATCTACCCTCCACACAGCTGCTAGAATGATCTATGTAACTGCGGGCTGGGTCATGTCCCTCCCCGCCCATGTCCCTCATCTCTCTAGGGTCATCTCAGGCCCTTTGGAAGCCGGATGATGCAGGCTCATCATCCCCGAGCTCCATCCTCCTCACCCTGTCTTCAGCCCTCTGCCCCAGCCTTACACACCTCCTTACAGATCTCCAAACAGGTGCTCTCGTGTCCTACCTCCATGCCATCGACAGGTGCTGGCCTCTGCCTGGAATATCCTCTCACTCCTTTACCCTCCTGGCCAACTTCTGTTCCACGGTTCAAGTCAAATGCCACCTCCCCTGGAACGTCTTCTGAGACCTTCATAGACAGAGCTAGGCATTGGTTATTTCATGAGACCATCAACTTAAATTTATGTTCACATTAGTTTATACTGATTGGTATATGTACCAATATATGAACTCCTCTAGGGAAGGGACCATGTTTGATTCATTTTGACGTTCATTGTGTCTGGTACTGTTTTTGGTCATTGCCCCTGGATAAAAGTGTAACCAGAGCCCAGCCTGCCCTAAAGAGCTAGCCAGGTCTCCATCCCAGTAATCTCAGGGAAGAATCTAACTTTGTAGACTGGAAACACCTAGTTTGGACTCTAACTCCCATACCCCCTCCTCTCCCGACTCTTAAAGAACGGAGTGGAAAGTTCTTGGTTCAGGAATGAGAAGGAGGAGAGGGACAGAGGATGCCCCCGGCTCCTTCTTGTTGGCTCACCCACGTCCCTGCAACCACGCTTCTTCACCCCGCAGCCATAGTTGATGTCAGAATGTCGGCTAAAATACGGAGTCACAACCTGAAAGTAGAGAGTTATTTTATTTGGTGGGACTGCTTAGGACTCAGCCTGGGAGACAGCCTCTCGGTAGCTCTGAGAAAATTACTCCAAGGAGGCAGTGGGGAAGTCAGGCTTGCAACAAGTTTGCAACAAAGGGAGAAGGTGGTCTGAACATCAAAGATCAAGTATCAGGTTAAGGAATATAGTATTCTATGTATGAGAAGATGCAAGCTTCTGGGATAACTGAATTCATTCCTTTCATATGCACCTCAGCTGCTGCTGCTGCTAAGTCACTTCAGTCGTGTCTGACTCTGTGCAACCCCAGCTATCTGGGGCCAATGCCATTTCCTTGTTCACCTTCTTGCAATCCCCCAGCTCCTCAGCAATCACTGTAGCGGGTGGTAGCATCTGCTGGATCGCAGGTTGGGGAGCCATCATTCACATTTGGAGGCCAGAAATCACTGATGGCTGTGACATTTCTTGTTTATTAATATGGCAGGAGATATTTTCTCTCAAGAAACAACTGGCTCCATCTTCCAGGGATCTTCCAGTCTCCCTGAACCAGGCTTGTGGTGACCCCTCAGGCAATGCCTGTACCAGTCAGCTGCTCAACCATCTGGGTCCCCTTCCTTCAGCCCCTCCCGGGGGCTTCTGAGCTGCCAGCGCCAGCAGAGAATCTAGTTTTAGACTCCATGTTGGAACTGTTTCTTTGATTTGCTTTTCATTGCCTTGTTAACAGAATGGCCTGCCTCAGAGAATCCTGCCCCTCTGCCTGACTGAAACTAAAGAGCCTTTGTTCAGGACCGGTCCACCTGTGGATGGCAGGAAGGAAGAAATCAACACACCCCCTGCTTGAGGCTTGCCATTCTAGGAGATGTTTGCAAGATTAATGGCCTTTTTACTTTGCTTCCTCACCTCCCCTCATCTCTGGTCTATAAAAGAACCTGGCATCCAGACCCTATAAGATGGATATTTTGAGGCACCAGCCTGCCATCTTGTTGATTAGCCAGCTGCCTGATTAGAGTCTCTTCCTTGACTCAGTTCCTCATCTCTCAGATTCACTGGCCTGTCATGTGGCAAGCAGAGCGAGCTTGGCCCTGGTAACAGGAGCAGCACGGCCCTCGTGGGAGGTCTGGGCTCTGCTCCGAGAAGCTCGTCCTCTGGGCTTCTGAGTTCCAACAGCTTCAGTCTCTAATTGTTCCTGCAGCCGGAAGGGCAGCAGTTTCCTGCAGTAGCTCTGTCTGTGTTACCTCATTGTCCTCCTTTAACTTTCCCTGTCTTCCTCTTCCTGTAACCCATTTACCATGTTGAATTATCTTTGTTAAAATAGGCGGTACAGTCTCTGCTTTCCCGATCTGACCCTGATTGGTACAGAGAGAGAACAGCTGCCGGGGACGCTGAAGTCCAGCTCAGTTACTGCTTTAGAGTCACCTCAGGCCAAGGCGAACTGTAATACTAATGATCGCCGTTCACCAAATATCTGTGCCTGTCGTTCACCATGTGACAAGCCTTAATGCATCACAAAAGACTGAATATATCAGACAATGGCCAGACTACGTGTGGCAGCAGAATTCCTACCCATAGCGAGCAACTGGCACCGGAAGCCGAATCATAGCCTCTGCAGTAATGCACCAGAGTGGCCCGGATTCGGTCACTGACTGCCAGCTTCCCTGACTTTTGCCTCCACTTCCAACTCAGAGCTGTTGCAGAAAGAGGGATCCCTTCCAGGGCCCGAAACTGGGCTCTTGTCTAACACTCAGAAATGAATTGTCCCAGGAGACACATGTGCTGACAAAGCAAGAGATTTTATTGGGAAAGGGCACCCGGGTGGAGAGCAGGGGGGTAAGGGAACCCAGGAGAACTGCTCTGCCACGTGGCTTGCAGTCTCGGGTTTTATGGTGATGGGATTAGTTTCCGGGCTGTCTTTGGCCAATCATTCTGACTCAGAGTCCTTCCTGGTGGTGCACGCCTTGTTCAGCCAAGATGGATGCCAGAGAGAAGGCTTCTGGGAGGTGGTTGGACACGTGGTGTCTGCTTTTGCCCTTTCCTGAACTTGTCTGGTTGGTGGAGGCTTATTAGTTCCCTGTTCCTTACCAGGACCTCCTGGCGTAAAACAACTCATGCAAATGGTCACTATGGTGCTTGGCCGGGTGGGCGGTTTCAATCAGCGTGCTTCCCCTAACAGAACTAAGCCAAAAAAGCCAAATCTGCTTCCTGAACCAGTCACATCAGATGCCCCCTGATTCTAGTCAGCCCACCTCCAGCTTCCCCCTGGCAGCAGCCTCCAACCAGAGCACAGAGGATGTCTTCCCCTTCCTTAAATGTAAAGCTTCCCCTTCTCTGTCTGCTTATGCATCTCTGCAAACTCACTGATGGTTTCTGGCTCCCCTGCTGTAGCAAGCTCTGTTGGTTCTCATTTGGACAATCTTCATTTATTTCCACGATTAGGTTTATTTCTTACTATCATCCAGCAAAGCAAACATACTTATGTCCATTTTACAGATGCGGGAAACTGATGCTCAGAAAGGCCAAGTAGTTTCCCCAAATATACAGCAAGGCTGAGAAGCGCCTTGAGAAGGAAATAAAAATCAGTTGTGTAAATAGTCTGGGATACACTGAGCCCTCTCATTTTCTTCCTGGCCTGGGGTGTAGATTCTGGACCTGAAGATGAAGGAGGTGCTGCCAACTATACATTGATGGGGTCTACATCTAGGTAATCAGTGGAACCAGGGATCTGAAATAATGAAAGAAACAGAGGCCAACACATTTTTTTGCTCTACCCACATGAGGTCAAAATAAACACAATTGTCCACATTCAAGAATCAGTCATCACAGTACCTTAGAATCTTGCAGTATTATAAGTAGGTGGCTGCCTCATTCACTGCCTTCCTGTGCTATTGTGAAAACACCTGTTTGAGGACCCAGAGAAGGCAGAGACCAAATCAGTTTTATTTTTTACTATCATAAGAATATGATAGAAGAAATAAATCTAATTTGTTTTTGAAGGTGAAGTGAGCGTCGCTCATTTGTGCCCAACTCTTTGCGACCTCATGGACTATACAGTCCATGGAATTCTCCAGGCCAGAATTCTAGAGTGGGTAGCCTTTCTTTCCCTTCTCCAGGGAATCTTTACCCAGGTCTCCCGCATTGCGGGCAGATCCTTTACCAGTTAAGCCACAAGGGAAGCCCAAAAATACTGGAGTGGGTAGGTTATCCCTTCTCCAGCTGATCTTCCCGACCCAGAAATCAAACCTGGGTCTCCTACATTGCAGGAGAATTTTTACCAACTGAGCTATGAGGGAAGCTTATAATGAGCTCTACCACCCTTTTATCTGAAATGCCCGGAGGCCCTGCAGACACCTGGCTGGCCACCAGGTGGCACCATCGCAGAGCTAATGCGTCTCTAGCCTCCGGCTTGCCTAACCCGGCAGAGAGGTAACCACGTGTGTCAACAGAGGCCAGGAAGAGGAGGTAAAATAAAAACTGGAAATAGGAACTGGAAACAGGGCTGCTCTTATAATCCCACAGCGAGCCTTTTATGTGATTGCGACTTTTATCATTAATAGGGCATTTGTTCTGCACCAGAGGCCTGAGTTAGCAGTGGATTAAGAATTGAAACCAGTCTAATGTTTAAACTACTCAGAGGAAGGTCAGAGGGCTTTCAGAGAAATGACCTGAGTAATCTCCCAGCTGGGTTAATGTAAATGAAGCTTTTCTTTGCTGAGCTTCGTTCCACTGCCCTGGGCTTTCAAAATTACAGGTTTTCTGAGGCTCACAGTTTAATTACCTATTTATACAAAAATATTCCTTAATAAAGGAGCAAGCCAACAGAAATGATGGCAACATTCTCCCAGCTATGACCAGCTCCTGGAGGCAGCCTAGTATAGGTAAAAGAATCTGTCTTGGAACTGAACTGGGGTTTGAATCGTAGCTTTGCACTTCCTAATTGCATATCTTTGGGTGAGTTCTTTAATCTCTTAGGACCTGTTTCTCTATTAAATTAGGTACACTCTGCAGAACTGTAAGGGTTGTGTGATGTGTGGCATCTGTAGACGTCTCGCACATTGCGTGCCGTGTGGCAGGTGTGCGGTAAATGAGCATCCTTTTCCCCAGTCACCGAAAGGCAGCGGAGCTTTGCGCTGATAATGCAAATGGACACACTGTCCTTTGGCAGCCCGCATACCTGGATTCTACTGCTCTGAAATCACTTCTCATCCACCATTCCATTCTGGCTTGCACGTTTTGAAACAGCTGCCTAGGGCAGACAGCTGTGTGGGATGCAGGGTTTTTCTTTAAAATGCAGATTAAGGATAAATGCAGACCTCTGCACCGTGGTCTGTACTGGCACCTCCCACCTGGCTTGCTTTCCGAAGCCCTGCTCAGTCCAGTGCCAAAGACAAGCTCTCTGCTGAGACGGGAGAGGAGCAGGGTGAGTGCCAACCTCCTTCCTGCTTCAGCTTTGTCACTTTAGAAACGTGGTGGTTGGGTTATGAGTTTGGTCAGGTTTCAGGTGGGCAAAACAGAAGGACGGGTGTGGTTTTCAAAAGCCTGTGGCCTCTCTCCAGGTCTTTGGGAGGTCAGGATACATCATGATCTCTCACTTCTAAATGCACAGCCAGAAAGCCAGGTGGGGGCCAGACGCTGAGGGTCTGGTGTGGGGCAGCAGGGAAGCCTTCGACCTGAATTGTGCAGACATGATGTCAAGACCAGGCTCTGCTACTGTTGTATCATAAAGAATTTGTCTGGTCTTTGTCCCAGGTTCCTGGGATGGAACTTTTTTTAAAAAAATATTATTTGTTTTTATTTATTTGGCTGCACTAGGTCTTAGTTGCGGCATGCAGGTTCTTTTTAGTTGTGGCACATGAACACTTGAAAGAAAGTGAAAGTGTAGTCACTCAGTTGTGTCCGACTCTGCGACCCCGTGCACTGTAGCTTGCCAGCTCCTCTGTCCATAGAATTCTCTAGGCAAGAATACTGAAGTGGGTTGCTATTTCCTTCTCCATGAGGTGGAGCTTCTTAAATGCTTGGAATTGCCCGAGTGATTGGAGTGTCTGTTATTCACGAGTCCTTTGGTTACACCTGAATTTCTAGTAATGAGATGGGTCAGGATGGAGACTGGTTACTAGAAAGACCAACCACGTGACTGGAGGATTGGGACACTGAGCCTGGGGAGCAGTGGAGGGCTGGAGATTAAGTTATCAATCATGCCCAAGTGATGAAGTCTCAATATCAGTTCCAGACACAGGCTCAGTGAGCTTCCTGGCTGTGCCGGGAGGGTTACATGCTCTGATTCCAGGGAGAGAGGACACAGAAGCTCTGCACTCAGGACCCTCCACACTTCACTCTGTGTGTCTTTTTGCGTGGCTGATCACTCTCTCCAGGTCTTTGGGAGGTCAGGATACATCATGATCTCTCACTTCTAAATGCACAGCCAGAAAGCCAGGTGGGGGCCAGACGCTGAGGGTCTGGTGTGGGGCAGCAGGGAAAGCCTTCGACCTGAATTGTGCAGACATGATGTCAAGACCAGGCTCTGCTACTGTTGTATCATAAAGAATTTGTCTGGTCTTTGTCCCAGGTTCCTGGGATGGAACTTTTTTTAAAAAAATATTATTTGTTTTTATTTATTTGGCTGCACTAGGTCTTAGTTGCGGCATGCAGGTTCTTTTTAGTTGTGGCACATGAACACTTGAAAGAAAGTGAAAGTGTAGTCACTCAGTTGTGTCCGACTCTGCGACCCCGTGCACTGTAGCTTGCCAGCTCCTCTGTCCATAGAATTCTCTAGGCAAGAATACTGAAGTGGGTTGCTATTTCCTTCTCCATGAGGTGGAGCTTCTTAAATGCTTGGAATTGCCCGAGTGATTGGAGTGTCTGTTATTCACGAGTCCTTTGGTCACACCTGAATTTCTAGTAATGAGATGGGTCAGGATGGAGACTGGTTACTAGAAAGACCAACCACGTGACTGGAGGATTGGGACACTGAGCCTGGGGAGCAGTGGAGGGCTGGAGATTAAGTTATCAATCATGCCCAAGTGATGAAGTCTCAATATCAGTTCCAGACACAGGCTCAGTGAGCTTCCTGGCTGTGCCGGGAGGGTTACATGCTCTGATTCCAGGGAGAGAGGACACAGAAGCTCTGCACTCAGGACCCTCCACACTTCACTCTGTGTGTCTTTTTGCGTGGCTGATCTCGATTCATAACGTTTAGAATAAAACTACGGTTGTAAGCATGAAGAACAGATGCTTTCGAATTGTGGTGCTGGAGAAGACTCTTGAGAGGCCCTTGGACAGCAAGGAGATCAAACCAGTCAATCCTAAAGGAAATCAAGCCTGAATAGTCATTGGAAGGACAGATGGCTGAAGCTGAAGCTCCAATATTTGGCCCCCTGATGAGAAAAGTCAACTCATTGGAAAAATCTCTGATTCTGGGAAAGATTGAGGGCAGGAGGAGAAGGGGACCACAGAGGATGAGATGGTTGGATGGCATCACCAACACAATGAACATGAGTTTGAGCAACCACAGGAGACAGTGAAGGACAAGGAAGCCTGGTGTGCTGCAGTTCATGAGGTCGCAAAGAGTCCAACACGACAGAGCTACTAAACGACGAAGCATAGAATTTTCCTGAGATTTTGGAGTCATTCTAACAAATTATCGAACCTGAGGGAGGTAATGGGAATCCCCCAGGTTTGTAGCTATTTGATCAGAAGTATGGGTGGCCTGGGGCTCCCCCTTGCAGCTGACATCTAAGTAGGGGCAATGTTGTTTCGGGCCTTGCCTTTAACTTGTGGGGTTTGCTGTAACTCCAGGTGGTTAATGCACAGCTGAGTTGCAGTTCACCGGTAGGCATCAGAATAGCTCCTTACAGTTGCATGGTCTCTGGCAAGTCATGTCTGAGGTTCGGTTTCTTCATCTACAAAGTGAAGTTAGTGTGATGACTATTGAACTACTCACAAGGAGATGGTATCAGGGAAGGCATTTAACAGTCTGCCTGCTGATATACATGCCTGCCCCTGTTCGTCCTGACTCACTTGGTGACCTCAGGTAAGTCCAGCCTCCCTGGGCCTCAGTTTTCACATCAGGAAGATGGGCTTTCTATTCCTATACCTTACAGAGTTTTAATACAGTCAATGAGATTATCAGTGTGAGAAAGCTTTGGGAAAAAACTCCATATTATTTTCCAAATAAAGTTTTTACTTCTATTTTCTAAATGCATTGCACAAAACCACCTGAATTCATTTTCCTTGAATTTGGAGTGTTTGGCAAGGTCAGATTTAAAAAGATAATACATCACAAGGTAATAAAGGAAATTCACACCTGGGACAACTCAAAGGGCTAGCCGGCCATCCTCCCTGGTGATGAGCAGAAACGAAGAACATGCAAGGCCTTAGTGAGCAGGTACTTAGTGAGCAGTACCTTATGCAGGTACTTCTGACCTTGAGGTACCACTTGGGGGAAACAAACAGGGGTTTTGACATCAAAAACCACCAAGAGGAGTGGTTAAAAATGGCAAGTGTGCTTTGCAGTGGGTTTATTTTTCTCATGATAGTTAATGATTTTTCCCATTAACTCCAGGTATGCCAGCTAGTTGTTGCTTAGTCACTAAGCTGTGTCCTTTCCAACCTCATGTAGCTGCATATGTATCTGCTAGTTACAGATGCAGATGGATAGGTTATAGTGATCTAGATGAAGGAGTGTTCAGTCTCTTAGGAATAAAGTCCTTTCCTTCCTTGTTTCAGTTTGAGCCCGCTGATCAGCCAGGATGAGGGGTAGGGAGGTGTCTCTTCAGATTTAAAATACGAATTTTAAAGAACTAAAAGAACCTCAAGCATGGGGTGCAGCAAATGTATTCGCAGAAACCCACCAGTTGTGCCAAATGTCACACATCCCTAGCAATGAGCACCTGATCCACACAACAGCGATGAGATGGTTCTGATCATAACGTTTATATCTCCCCAAATCAGCATCGGCTAAAGGAAAAGTCACATGGCTACAGAAGCTCAGGAGAGGAGAAATGACAAAGAATAGAAAGGCAAACAGATTGTTTAACAATGACCCTAAGGACTGTCTCTTATACACATCTCCCCGCACACCCCCATGCAACCTGCTCCTTCTCCTTGTGGGAATTTGGATAAGATCCTGATTAGTGGGATCTTCATGAAACCCACCACCCATGATACTGCCCTCGTGAGAAACCGGGGGCACACTCTTCCTCACCCCCTACTTCACTTATGAACAAGTTCAGCTCATTCTATGTCTTAAAGATAAATTTGTCAAACCCATTTACTCTTCTCCAGTTCTTTGGCTTTGACCCTTGTTTGAAGCCTTATATCTAGGCTGAGAACCAAATTTACCTTGGCCTTCCTACCTCTTTATCCCTCTTGTTTTCTCTGCTATGACCCCCCAGCAACCTTCATTTAGGTCCTCAGGTGCGAGAAGCCTACTCAGATGATTGAGTATTTGCACTTGCTGTTTCTTCTGCCCAGAGATTTTCCTAACTTCTCATTGTTAGTTCCTGAATTAAATGTCACCTACTCAGAGAAGTGGCAACCTCCCCCATCACTTCTTGTTTTCTGCAAGACACTCACCAAAATATAAAACTACTTCTTTGCTTTCATATTTCTTTTCCCTCCACGAGAGCAGAGACTCCAGTGATCCTCTTAAAATCACAGAATTCCCAAAATCTAGAACCGCCTCTGACACATATTAAGCGCTAAATGTTTGTTGGGTGAATGAATAGAAAAAATTTTTAACTTTGATGGCAGACCTAGCATTAGTAACTCTAAGAGCCTTTGTTAACCAACAACAAAAAAAATATGAACAGGCTCACAGAAGGCTGTGGAAGCTCCCAGGTGGGAACCTAGAAAGCATTCTCAGCCCAGCCAATGATACTCAGGCAACGACTTTCCTTTCCTTTCTCTGACACTGAAAATGAAGATGTTAAGGAGCCAAAGGAAGGGGAGATTTGAGCCAGCAGATGGAATTGATGATAAAGACGAGGTCAAAAAAAGGAGGAAGAGGGGCTATGTGTGGTGTGAAATGACCAGGCTGAACCAGGAGGGGCGTTGAGTCACTTCGTGATGACTACAGCCCGTCCCAATCAGAAAAGCCCAGGACACAAAGTCAGCATTGTCATCACTGTCCTTGTCTATTCTCCCCTCCTCATCTCTATTTTTTTATCTGTGGAAGAAATGAATAGAATTAAAGAGGAATCAGGGAAGAGAAAGGTGAGAAAGCAGGGGTCTGGGGTAGGAGGGGTATATGGAACATCTATCTAAGTGTTAGAAATGAGGGTGTCATTTTAAATTTTTCTAAAGCAAACATATTACCAATATAAAATTTTAAAATACGAATTTTAAAGAACTAAAAGAACCTCAAGCATGGGGTGCAGCAAATGTATTCGCAGAAACCCACCAGTTGTGCCAAATGTCACACATCCCTAGCAATGAGCACCTGATCCACACAACAGCGATGAGATGGTTCTGATCATAACGTTTATATCTCCCCAAATCAGCATCGGCTAAAGGAAAAGTCACATGGCTACAGAAGCTCAGGAGAGGAGAAATGACAAAGAATAGAAAGGCAAACAGATTGTTTAACAATGACCCTAAGGAAGTAAGTGACAGGCTCCGGGCAGGATGCAGTGAGACCGACTGTCCACAAGGGGGCAGAGGCCAACCGATTGCAGACTCTGCAGACGGGACCGGAGTGTAGTTTTACCGGAAAGGAGGGAGACAGATCTCTAGACGTGGATTAATGTATGTGACTGCTTTGCTATAATTTAAACACAAAATACTGAAGGGTGAGAACTGTGACCATTTTCAGAAGTAGCTTCACATGCGACACTAACAGCATTTAGGGTCAACTCAACCACAAGCCGGAAAGAATCTGCCTGCAATTCAGGAGACCTGAGTTCGATCCCTGGGTCGGGGAGATCCTCTGAAGAAAGGAACGGCAATCCACTCCAGTATTCTTGCCTGGAGAATCCCATGAACAGAGGTGCCTGGCGGGCTACAGTCTGTGGGGTGGCAAAGAGTCAGACACAACTGAGCAACTAACACACAACCTTCCTGCCCATCATGCGCAAAACTCAAATGAGGTCTGGTTCAGAGCCATAGGAAGTTGGCAAAATGACCTAAACTAAAAAAAAAAAAATTCTGAATAGAGTGATCTGCCTGTTCCAGTGACAACTCAGTGACAGTGACTGCTCCCAAGGGAAGACAGGTCCCCTAATCCTCCAAGACAAAGGCGCCCACCTGGAGGCACCAGAACTGTGACTCTGAGGCCAGGATTCGGATCACCTCAAGATCGCAACAGGACACAGGACTCAAGTTCTATGTACTCCCAACCCCCTGGTGCGCAAGACCTAGGCTGACAAAGAAAGGAAACAAATAATGTGACCAGACACAGAAGATCACATCTACGTTATTTAGTTACTCTCCGGATCCACGTCCACGACTTATTTCCTTATTTCCTGTATTTGTAAATAATGAAGATTGACATTCCAGCACCGCACCAGCCACACACCTCACGTGCATGTACCCATGCCTACCTTTTCCCTGGTTAACCCACATACACATCTTGGCCTTTATCTAGGATCAATAGATCTCAAATGTCGGTGTGCATCAGAATCACCTGGGAGGAGGGTGGGATGAACTGGGAGACCAAGACTGACATCTATACACTATTGATACTATGCATAAAATAGACAACTAATGAGAACCTACTGCATAGCATAGAGAACTCTACTCAGTGCCCTGTGGTGGCCTAAACGGGAAAGAAGTCCACAAAAAGGGACTGTATGTATACACAGAGCTGATTCCCTGGTGGCTCAGACAGTAAAGAATCTGCCTGCAGTGCAGGAGACCCACATCCCATCCCTGGGTTGGAAAGATCCCCTGCAGACTGGAATGGCTAACCTCTCCAGTATTCTTGCCTGGAGAATCCCATGGACAGCAGAACCTGGGGGGCGGTCACAAAGAGTTGAACATGACTAAGTGGCTAACACTTTCACTTATAGCTGAGTCACTTTGCTATACAGTAGAAACTAACATTCACATGCCTTGGAGAAGGAAATGGCAACCCCCTCCAGTGTTCTTGTCTTGAGAATCCCAGGGACGGGGGAGCCTGGTGGGCTGCCGTCTATGGGGTCACACAGAGTCAGACACGACTGAAGTGACTTAGCAGTAGCAGCAGCAGAAACTAACACAGCAGTATAAAGCAAATATACTCCAGCAAAAATTAAAAAAGAAAAAAGAAGCACCTGGGAAGTTTTGACAGCACTGTTTGCTTGACCCCACCCTGGAGTTCCTGATTTAGTAGGACTGAAGTGGGTGTCTATGCTGCTGGTTGGGGGACCACACATTGAGAACCACTATTATTGTTAACAGAGCACAGAGGGGTTTGTCTCTGTCTCCATTCACTACACATCATCATCCTGAAGCACTAGAATGCTCAGGAAGAAATACCCATCAAATAAGGAAAAGAAACTAATGTTTGCTAAGATTATTGTATGCTCTACCTTCATTGTCTCATTTTACTTGATGTAAACAAATTCTTGGAAAATAGAATTATCCCCACCTTCAAATAAGGAAACAAAGGCTCCAGAGATAATTAATCAAGGTCATGCACCCACAAGTATTAGAGCCCAGATGTAATCTGGTTTCAAAGATTATGCTGAGTATTCTACTTCTCATATGAAAAGTGGATGATACAAAAGGAACAAAAGTGTGAAAATATTCAGCTTGTGAGCAAAAGTGGAAAAGCAGACAGTGTAAGAAGATATAATTAGTATCAGCAGTGGACATGAGGTTGCCCCAGTGCCCCAGAAATACACAGCTCTTGCAAGAGATGGCCAGACTAAGCAAAGAACTCTCTGATGCTTAGATAAAGTAGACACTCCAGTCAGCCTCAGAGAACATAATGTTACACATTATTTAGAATAAAAAGTAGTTTCTGTTTTTGCATTCTGAGAAGTGGTACTCGTATAAAAGGTTGTTGGGGGTGTTTGTTAAAAATCTTTCTACATTAAAAAAATTTTTTTGTTTTATAGATCAGAAATACCCAAGCTGGAGGCTTGATGAATTTAAAAAGTAGAAAAACAAAATGTGATGAAATGCTTAAATGCCCAAGAAATTGATTAACACCCCTTAGAGTTTTTAGGTTTCTCCTCAAATAAAGTGTTTGCTTTCTTACACATTTCCTTTCTGTTTTATTTAGCATATAATAAGCATTTCTGATTCTGAGACTTTTGGTTGTGTGTGTTTTGCAGGGCGTGGGGTGGGACTGTTTCTACTCAAAGTAATGCGCTGTCAGGAAATACACTGTTTGCATGAAATAATCTTGACATCCAAAACAGACTAATAGTTGATATGTCTTAGAGAGCAGCTAGACAGATTTTTATTAATAACATAATCAGTCTGAAAAAATGTGAATTCAGCATTGATTTGATTTCAGCATAATTGTGTATTAGGTTATATACAATTTAATTCAACCAACAGAGCTCGCTCTGCAAACAAGGCATTACTTTCAAGAAACTTGCAATTAAATCAGTAGTATTTAGATATAATTATGGTAACTGTTACGGACTGAATGTTTATATCCCTTCAAAGTTTACATGTTAAAATCCTGACCCCTCATTGTGATGGTATTTGGAGGTGGGGGTCTTTGGGAGGGAGTTGGTCATGAAGGTGGAGTTCTTATGAGTGGAATCAGTGTCTGTATAAAAAGAAACACAAGAGAAATTATTTTTCTTCAGCCAAATGAGGATACAGTGAGAAGACAGCCATCTGCAAATCATGGAGCACGTCCCCATCAGAGCGTCTGCTGGTCTTGGACTTCCGCATCTTCAGAACTGTGAGAAATGAATGTTTGCTGTTTAAGCTCCCAATCCACCGCTTCTTGTTATAACAGCCTGAGCTAAGACAGTAACTTCAATCCAACCAGGAAGGAAGCAAACACAAAGACTGCTTCTTTCGCCACGATTCCACTCATTTGTCTTTTTCTAGTCCCATCCCAGCTTATTCTCTGCCCGCTGCCATCTAAGCCGTCCCAGCTCTCCTATGGACTCGTTGCTCCTGACTCTGGTTTCCCCGCCACACCACTACCAGGCTTAGCTTCCTAATTTAAAGGCACTCTGATGCTGCAGGTCAAAGGCTTTCCAGGGCTCTTGCTGCTGCTGCTGCTAAGTCACTTCAGTCATGTCCGTCTCTGTGCGACCCCAGAGATGGCAGCCCACCAGGCTCTCCCGTCCCTGGGATTCTCCAGAAAAGAACACTGGAGTGGGTTGCCACTTCCTTCTCCCATGCATGAAAGTGAAAAGTGAAAGTGAAGTCGCTCAGTTATGTCCGACTCCTAGCGACCCCATGGACTGCAGCCTACCAGGCTCCTCCATCCATGGGATATTCCAGGCGAGAGTACTGGAGTTGGGTGCCATTGCCTGCAAAGCTGAAGTGCTCCTGGCTGTCAAAATCCCTCAGGATTCAGCTGTGAACCCCATGCTCAACTCCTATCTGAGCCCGCAGCCCCAGTCAAATTGATACATAGTATCATTTGAAAAGACCCTGATGCTGGGAAAGATTGAGGGCAGGAGAAGGGGACCACAGAGGACGAGATGTTTGGATGGCATCACTGACTCAATGGACATGAGTTTGATTAAACTCCGGGAGTTGGTGATGGACAGGGAGGCCTGCTGTGCTGCAGTCCATGGGGTTGCAAAGAGCTGGACACGACTGAGCGACTGAACTGAACTGACCTGCCCAGCTTCCCACTGGAAACAACAGCACTGACAGCGACACTCTTCTAGTATTTGGGGAGGCTGCCTTGAGAGAACGTTTGCTCTGGTGCGTGTGCCTCATGACTGCCTCCACTCCTAAGCAGGAACTGTGGACTACTTGTCTTCATGTCCTCAGTGCTCAGCACAGCCTGGGTACACGATAGGCTCTTAATCAATCCACCCAGCTTTGACTGGGGCTTTCACTAAAGACACCAAGCCTTGTTTACATGACCCACACTTAAGTGCATCCAAGATAAATCTGCCTGTGCAGAGGTATCTCAGAGTCTCTTGGAATGACATAAAATAATGGTCAAGAGTTAAGTCCCCTCCGGACCTCTCAAGTGGATGCGTTTGTTGTTCCCTGATAGGATAATGCCCTGCTCCTTGCAAGATCGACGTTAAGTGTCACACAACAATATTGCAGCTGGGTAAACACTACTTTCCATCTACTTGTATTTAACATGGGATATTCCAGGCGAGAGTACTGGAGTTGGGTGCCATTGCCTGCAAAGCTGAAGTGCTCCTGGCTGTCAAAATCCCTCAGGATTCAGCTGTGAACCCCATGCTCAACTCCTATCTGAGCCCGCAGCCCCAGTCAAATTGATACATAGTATCATTTGAAAAGACCCTGATGCTGGGAAAGATTGAGGGCAGGAGAAGGGGACCACAGAGGACGAGATGTTTGGATGGCATCACTGACTCAATGGACATGAGTTTGATTAAACTCCGGGAGTTGGTGATGGACAGGGAGGCCTGCTGTGCTGCAGTCCATGGGGTTGCAAAGAGCTGGACACGACTGAGCGACTGAACTGAACTGACCTGCCCAGCTTCCCACTGGAAACAACAGCACTGACAGCGCCACTCTTCTAGTATTTGGGGAGGCTGCCTTGAGAGAACGTTTGCTCTGGTGCGTGTGCCTCATGACTGCCTCCACTCCTAAGCAGGAACTGTGGACTACTTGTCTTCATGTCCTCAGTGCTCAGCACAGCCTGGGTACACGATAGGCTCTTAATCAATCCACCCAGCTTTGACTGGGGCTTTCACTAAAGACACCAAGCCTTGTTTACATGACCCACACTTAAGTGCATCCAAGATAAATCTGCCTGTGCAGAGGTATCTCAGAGTCTCTTGGAATGACATAAAATAATGGTCAAGAGTTAAGTCCCCTCCGGACCTCTCAAGTGGATGCGTTTGTTGTTCCCTGATAGGATAATGCCCTGCTCCTTGCAAGATCGACGTTAAGTGTCACACAACAATATTGCAGCTGGGTAAACACTACTTTCCATCTACTTGTATTTATTTCTTAGGTTGGGAAGGCATGGTCTTCTACAAAAAGGACCAGGCGGGGATACTTTTTTTAAAGCTTTTTATTTTATATTGGGGTGTAGCTGATTAACAATCTTGTGATAGTTTCAGGTGGACAGCAAAGGGACTTAGTATATACATATACCCTTCCTCCCTTAAACTCCCCTCCCATCCAGGCTGCCATATGACTTTAAGCAGAGTTCCCTGTGCTACACAGTAGATCCTTGTTTTAAATACAGCAGTGTGTACATATCCATCCCAAATTCCCTTACTATCCCTCTTCCCACTCTTTCCCTTGGGTAATCCAGAAAGAAAAAACAAGTGAAAGTTTTAGCTGTTCAGTTGTATCTGACTCTTTGTGACCCCATGGACTGTATCCCACCAGTCTCCTCTGTCCCTAGAATTCTCTAGGCAAGAATATTGGAGTGGGTAACCATTACCTTCCTTAGGATCTTCCCAACCTTAGGATTGAACCCAGTATCCTGCATTGTAGGCAGACTCTTTACCATCTGAGCCACCAAGGAAGCCCCAAATGGCTGTTTTTTAAAACCTGAACAAAAGTAAAGATCATGAATTTCCTCTGATCTATACACATAGTGTGGGTTATTGTTTAAGATGGACAACAAGAAATTAAAATAGCAGAATGCATAGAAATTATAAAATGCTTCCCTTATTTCTCTTCCTCTCCTTTCACCAAAAAGGCTTATTAGCTGTTTACTTTTGTTCAGGAAAATGATGACATTTCACTGTTTCTCTGAGAACAGCAGCCACACAACACTGGCAAAACAGTTGGGCAGGTCTGGCCAGCTTACAAACAATAACTACAAATATAAATAATATATAGAAAATATATTACTTATTTAAGAGCTGTTGAGCCAAGGAAAACTTCAGCTGTTCATCAGTCCTCTTGCCTAGAATTGATTCCAACTTGGCAAAATTAGAGAATTGCTATCGTGCCGGTTGAGTTTCTGGAATACAACACAGTTGAATGATTCAGAGAGGAATTACTCAGAATTCCTGGCTCTGGAGAGTGGCGGCGGGGTCCTCATGGGTTGTCAGTATTTTAAATTTAGTATTTCAGACAGATTATTTTAGATCTCAGGATTTTAGTATTTCAAGCTATCCGTATTTTAGAAGTCTTGCTTTGACTTAAACCTTTCTCGAATCATTGGAGATAAAACCTCACTCGCATGAGCATAATGAGTGGATGGGACTCTGTGCAATCAGAAGAGTTTTCTTCTCCCGCCACCCACGACTTCCGGTGCCTCAGCATGTGTGCTTTCCAAATCAAGAACTTGCAAAATCTGCTGAAAAATCACCAGTGCTGCCCTGTGCAGAGCAGCTGACTGCTTAAAGCCCAGACCCTCATCCAGACATCTCAGCTCTCCAGCAGGTGACTACAGGGCACCCAAATCTCCCCCATTGCGTGTCTCCACTCCCTTACGTTTCAGTTAGACGGTCCTTTCTCTGGGAGCACACACTTGCTTTGCCGCTGTGCCGGGTCTTCATTGCAGCACTCGGGACCCTTGATCTCGGCTGAGGCATGTCATGTGGGACTAGTTTCCTGGCCAGGGATGGGACTAGTTTCTCTGCATTGGGGGTGCAGAGACTTAGCCGCTGGACCATCAGGGAAATCCCTCTTTGGCCACTTTTGACAGTTGCTATAAAGCAAACACGCAATTACTGATCACCTATTATGCATGAGGTGCTACAGAGACAGTTTTAGTACTTTATTGAATCCCAATGAGAGTACCACAAGGTCTTTGTCAAATAATGAATAAGATTCAGAAATCTGTGATTTGATAGTAAATGTTGGATATCCATAACTCTGACACTTCTCACTACAAATTTCCCCCCTTCTTTTGGTGTATCTTCCCAGCTCAGTTTCACATCTACAAAGTCTATGTTTGCTCAAGGCCCAGAACTAATCTGCCTTCTCCTGAAACCTGCTCCTTTCCCTTTAGAAACGTTGCCCTCCTTGGAGTTCACAGCACTTACTGAGACTTTAGTCCTTTACATAGGGTCTTGGGTTTCATATATATTTCATGCATGTGTATAGTGTCTCTCCAGCTAGACTGAAAGCTCCTTAAAAAGTCATGAATTTCCAGTCATGTTTACGCAACACAGAGCACAGAGTAAGTGCTGAATAATTTTCTTTTTGCTGAATAATTTTCTTTTAAGGAGCATGACACTACTGAATGTGTCTAATACCATCCTTGCTGAAGTCTGTCTCCTGTATTTGAACTAATTCAGGAAAACATCTAGCTAGCTTCAGAAAAAGCAGACTGATGCTTAACAAACAGTCTTTGGAGAAGGTAAAGGGAAAGCACCAAGATTTGGATATGTCTCAGAGACTTAACCTATCTTTAAATGCTTATAAAGGACAAAAAGTAAACAGAGATCCAGGATTACAATCAAACATGAAATGGAGATTTGGGCACAAGCATTGTGGCTACAAGATTAGTCAAGTCCTCCCAGAAAAAGTAACTATCTTGGGACTTTCCTGTTTTCCAACATCTAGGACTCCACACTCCCAATGCAGCGGGCCTGGGTTCCATCCCTGGTCTGGGAACTAAAGCCCACATGCCCCAGCTAAGAATTCGCATGATGCAACAAAAGATCCCACACGCTGCGATTAAGACCCGGTGCAATCAAATAAATAAGTAAAAATATTTTTGAAATTAAAAAACTGTCTCTGAGAATATCCATCTCAGTTGCCTACAGACACGTATTTGGCATCTACTCTGTGAAATAGCATCCCTTCCAGTATTCTTGCCTGGAGAATCCCGTGGACAAAGGAGCCTGGCAGGCAAAGAGTCTGCCGTGACATAGTGACTAAGATGCATGCTGTAGAAGACACTAGTGGGGCTACCAAGTGGTATAAGAACCTGCTTGAAAAGGATCTAGAATGTGTTTGGCAAGACAGGACAAGTACCTACAGAGAAGAGCAAAAACACCAGGGTGTGTGTACTGGTTAAGGAATGAAGTTCCTTGAGGGCAGGTGCTGGTGGAGCTCAGTGTAGGAGAGACCCTTGCAGATGTCACATCAGGAAGTCTGCAAGGAGGAGGAGGAGCTCGAGTTACAAAGTAAGAGCAGAAGTTAGATGAGGGATGGAGGTGGAGGGACCCTTCCAAGCACATGAGCCTCGAGCAGCAGTGGAAACTCAAATTCCTAATGTAGGCACAAAACATATGAAGTGGCCAGGTCACATAACATCCTATCAGGCTGCTTAAGTACATCCCCATGTGACACATATCTAAGTATATTGCCTTTTACAATGTTGCACTAAGGCAACACACACACACACAATAATCAAATGAATCAAATCTATGGCTACTACTTTGTGAGAACTGATCCGTAGGAATCAAGGAATATGTGTCCAGCTTGATGCTAGGGAGTGTAGAAAAAATAAAACAGGACAAATTTAAAATGACTTCAAAAAACTAAATACTTACTTTGAAAGCAAGACCAGCTCACATGGAAATGTTCAAATATACTTTAAAAGTATAGGGACCTTGCTGGCAGACCAGGGGTTAAGATTCTAGGCTCCCAATACAGGGGACAAAGGTTCCACCCCTGGTCAGGGAACTAAGATCCCACATGCTGTGCAATCTGGCCAAAAAAAAAAAAAAAATTGAAACCCACAGTGCATCCAGGGAGGCGAAGTTGCTTCAGTTGTATTCTACTCTTGGAGATCCTATGAACTGTAGCCCACCAGGCTCCTCCATCCAAGGGTCTCTCCAGGCAAGAATACTGGAGTGGGTTGCCATGCCCTCTTCCAGGGGATCTTCCCTACCCAAGGAAAAAAAAAAAAAAAAAATTGAAACCCACAGTGCATCCAGGGAGGCGAAGTTGCTTCAGTTGTATTCTACTCTTGGAGATCCTATGAACTGTAGCCCACCAGGCTCCTCCATCCAAGGGTCTCTCCAGGCAAGAATACTGGAGTGGGTTGCCATGCCCTCTTCCAGGGGATCTTCCCTACCCAAGGATCGAACCCACATCTCCTGCATTGGCAGAAATGTTCTTTACCTCTAGTGCCAGCTGGGAAGCCCCAAAGCCAGGATGATCAGTGCTAAATTATCATCTTCTGACTAAACAACACAAAAGCATTTTAGAGACTAAAAATATTAGTATGGACATAGGTAGTTTCTAGAGGTCCTGTTTCAGTAAATTTCCTGAGACAGCCCATCAAGATGCAGACTTTAGTTTGGCTAGTTTTGCCCCAATTTCTCTTTCCTCAGTCAGACTTCTTCCAACCACTGAGACATCTCTTGCGAGTATATCAGAAGTGTTCAGTTCTAACCTGAAGCCTTTTGCAAAGAAGAACAATTTCAAGGCCAGGGGGGAGCCACCTGACTCGGCAGCTTGGGGAGGTGGAGAAGCTGGTGACATCACCCTCCCACCAGACTCCATTTCTGCAGAGATCCACCAAGTGAGAGACACCAGGGCCAATTTGTGGGATTTTAAAAGTGACAGACACAAGCACCCTGTGAGGGGCGTTGCAACTCCCAGGACTGAGTCAGTGAATTATGCATGAGGCAAGCTTCTAATTTTTTTACGGTTATAAAATCCACACACTCAGCCCATGGCAGAAGCAGCTGTTTTTAAACTGCCATTTAAAAGTCTGTCTGAAATTGTATGTGTCTTATTTTAACTGTTCCCAAAATGTTCCAAAAACACCGGATTCAGTCCCGGAGCCTGCTGAAAACTCCACCCACACAGCCATCTCCATTATCCCTGTGATCTACAGTCCGCCAGGATGAGTCAGCGGTGCAGAAACATGACGCATAGGACTCCTTCCCCACTGGGAGCACAGTATATCCCTGGAGGTGAGTCAATTTTCTCAGCTTCAGTGACCTCTGGAGGAGAAGATAATCATCTCTGCCAGCGACTGAAGGAATGCGGTTCCAGCCAGAGAAGCAAAATGAATTCAGCCTCCCCTGAGGAGCCAGCTGGCCGGTGACACAGACTTTTCACTTCCTGTGTGAGGAGGAGCACGTGATGCCCCATCTACGTGTAAGGGATGAGTTCATAAATGAAGTCACAGTTCTCTACCAACTAGGTCAAAACGGTGAAAGAGATATCCGTAATCCAAAAAGCTACCTTTACTGAGGATTGCTGTGCCATTCTTTCAAGCCTTTGTCCTTTTGTCCTCCCAAGCCCCTGGACATGATGATGTTTTGTCCCCACTGTACAAAAAATAGATTAATTCTTATAAATTAGAAATAGATTAACTTTCTTGACTTGACATGAAAAAGGAAGAGAAAGTTAGTCACACAGTCATGTCTGACTCTTTGCAGCCCTGTGGACTGCAGCCTGCCCGGCTTCTCTGTCTGTGGAGTTCTCTAGGCAAAAGCACTGGAATGAGTTGCCATTTCCTTCTCCAGGGGATCTTCCTGGCCAGGGACTGAACCTGGGTCTTCTGATTGCAGGCAGATTCTTTACCAGCTGAGCCTCTAGGGAAGCCCTTGGCTTGACATGGGAGGAGACAACGGCAGGACTGGAGCAGAGGCATTCTCACTCCACAGTTCAAGCTCTTCAACTCGGGCTTTACAGCCAGATCCAGGACACATTTAGGGCAGGGCTTCCCTGGTGGTCCAGTGGTTAAGGATCCAGCTGTCAATGCAGGGGACATGGGTCCGATTCCTGCTCTGGAAGATTCCACAGTCTATGGGGCAACTAAGGCACCTAGATAGCATGTTCAAAAGCAGAGACATTACTTTGCCAACAAAGGTCCATCTAGTCAAGGCTATGGTTTTTCCAGTGGTCATGTATGGATATGAGAGTTGGACTGTGAAGAAAGCTGAGTGTCAAGGAATTGATGCTTTTGAACTGTGAAAAAAAAAAAAAAAAATTGAAACCCACAGTGCATCCAGGGAGGCGAAGTTGCTTCAGTTGTATTCTACTCTTGGAGATCCTATGAACTGTAGCCCACCAGGCTCCTCCATCCAAGGGTCTCTCCAGGCAAGAATACTGGAGTGGGTTGCCATGCCCTCTTCCAGGGGATCTTCCCTACCCAAGGATCGAACCCACATCTCCTGCATTGGCAGAAATGTTCTTTACCTCTAGTGCCAGCTGGGAAGCCCCAAAGCCAGGATGATCAGTGCTAAATTATCATCTTCTGACTAAACAACACAAAAGCATTTTAGAGACTAAAAATATTAGTATGGACATAGGTAGTTTCTAGAGGTCCTGTTTCAGTAAATTTCCTGAGACAGCCCATCAAGATGCAGACTTTAGTTTGGCTGGGTTTGCCCCAATTTCTCTTTCCTCAGTCAGACTTCTTCCAACCACTGAGACATCTCTTGCGAGTATATCAGAAGTGTTCAGTTCTAACCTGAAGCCTTTTGCAAAGAAGAACAATTTCAAGGCCAGGGGGGAGCCACCTGACTCGGCAGCTTGAGGAGGTGGGAGAAGCTGGTGACATCACCCTCCCACCAGACTCCATTTCTGCAGAGATCCACCAAGTGAGAGACACCAGGGCCAATTTGTGGGATTTTAAAAGTGACAGACACAAGCACCCTGTGAGGGGCGTTGCAACTCCCAGGACTGAGTCAGTGAATTATGCATGAGGCAAGCTTCTAATTTTTTTACGGTTATAAAATCCACACACTCAGCCCATGGCAGAAGCAGCTGTTTTTAAACTGCCATTTAAAAGTCTGTCTGAAATTGTATGTGTCTTATTTTAACTGTTCCCAAAATGTTCCAGAAACACCGGATTCAGTCCCGGAGCCTGCTGAAAACTCCACCCACACAGCCATCTCCATTATCCCTGTGATCTACAGTCCGCCAGGATGAGTCAGCGGTGCAGAAACATGACGCATAGGACTCCTTCCCCACTGGGAGCACAGTATATCCCTGGAGGTGAGTCAATTTTCTCAGCTTCAGTGACCTCTGGAGGAGAAGATAATCATCTCTGCCAGCGACTGAAGGAATGCGGTTCCAGCCAGAGAAGCAAAATGAATTCAGCCTCCCCTGAGGAGCCAGCTGGCCGGTGACACAGACTTTTCACTTCCTGTGTGAGGAGGAGCACGTGATGCCCCATCTACGTGTAAGGGATGAGTTCATAAATGAAGTCACAGTTCTCTACCAACTAGGTCAAAACGGTGAAAGAGATATCCGTAATCCAAAAAGCTACCTTTACTGAGGATTGCTGTGCCATTCTTTCAAGCCTTTGTCCTTTTGTCCTCCCAAGCCCCTGGACATGATGATGTTTTGTCCCCACTGTACAAAAAATAGATTAATTCTTATAAATTAGAAATAGATTAACTTTCTTGACTTGACATGAAAAAGAAAGAAAAAGTTAGTCACACAGTCATGTCTGACTCTTTGCAGCCCTGTGGACTGCAGCCTGCCCGGCTTCTCTGTCTGTGGAGTTCTCTAGGCAAAAGCACTGGAATGAGTTGCCATTTCCTTCTCCAGGGGATCTTCCTGACCAGGGACTGAACCTGGGTCTTCTGATTGCAGGCAGATTCTTTACCAGCTGAGCCTCTAGGGAAGCGCTTGGCTTGACATGGGAGGAGACAACGGCAGGACTGGAGCAGAGGCATTCTCACTCCACAGTTCAAGCTCTTCAACTCGGGCTTTACAGCCAGATCCAGGACACATTTAGGGCAGGGCTTCCCTGGTGGTCCAGTGGTTAAGGATCCAGCTGTCAATGCAGGGGACATGGGTCCGATTCCTGCTCTGGAAGATTCCACAGTCTATGGGGCAACTAAGGCACCTAGATAGCATATTCAAAAGCAGAGACATTACTTAGTCAACGAAGGTCCATCTAGTCAAGGCTATGGTTTTTCCAGTGGTCATGTATGGATATGAGAGTTGGACTGTGAAGAAGGCTGAGTGTCAAGGAATTGATGCTTTTGAACTGTGATGTTGGAGAAGACTCTTGGGAATCCCTTGGACTACAAGGAGATCCAACCAGTCCATTCTGAAGGAGATGAACCCTGATTTCTTTGGAAGGAATGATGCTAAAGCTGAAACTCCAGTACTTTGGCCACCTCATGCGAAGAGTTGACTCACTGGAAAAGACTCTGATGCTGAGAGGGATTAGGGGCAGGAGGAAAAGGGGATGGCAGGGCTGTATGGCATCACTGACTCAACGGACGTGAGTTTGAGTGAACTCCGGGAGTTAGTGATGGACAGGGAGGCCTGGTGTGCTGTGTGTGATTCATGGGGTCACAAAGAGTCAGACACGACTGAGCGACCGAACTGAACTGAACTGAAGGCAACCAAGGCCACAACTACTGAGCCTGTGCTTTAGAGCTCAGGAGCCACATAGGAGAGTACTCCTTGGCCACTGCAACTAGAGAAATCCTGCACACAGCAACCAAGACTCAGTGCAGTCAAAAAATAATTGTTTAATTAAAAAAACATTTAGGACATATACAGAGATAGGAAACCACATGGTTATTCACAGTTGCTTGAGGCCAGGGATCCCAAGATGGCTTGGATGGAGTGGCAGCTGGCCAGTGTCACAGTATGAAGAGAGCTACAAGAGCTATCAGTCCAGGTTCCATGGGAGGACAGGGGAGGGGTTAGGTAAGGCTTCCTGGAGAAGGTACTGCTCGACCAAACTGTGATGCATACATGGAAATTAGAATTGGAGAAGCATGTGGTAGATCAGCTGCAAAAATGTCTGAAATTTTTCATTCCTCCTTACATCCCAGCCCTTTGTGATTGACTTTGCAGCTCTTTTCATGGAAAGCAGAGTCTATTTCTCAAGGTTTGAATCTTGGAACTTGTGTTGGCCAATGGCATACGTCAGAAGTGATGTGCCAGTTCCAACCCTTGACCTGCAGACCTCACATGTTTTCTCTCTCTCTCTCTCTCAGACTTTGCCATGGACATGTGAAAAGCCTGGACTAGCCTCCTGGATGATAACATATGTGGTCCAGTCATCCCAGTCCACAGCTCACCAACCATCCTAAACCAGCCAGCTACCAGCCAAGCCAGCAACTAACTGCAGAGACCTCAGTGAGCTCATCAAGGTCAGCCAGGCCTGGTCCAGATTAGCAGAATTGCACCACTGACCACCAGCCTCATGAGCAAAAGTCAAGGTTTATTGTATTACATCACTGAGGTTCTCTGGTTGTTTTTTTATAAAGCAGGATTATCATAAAAAGGTAGGCAGGTCTTCATTTTCAAGGCTAAAACCAACATGGTAGGGACTGCACTGTAACCCTACTACATTTTGCTCCTTTTAAAAAAAGATACAATGGGACTTTGGACTTCCCAGGTGACTCTATAGTAAAGAATTCACCTGCTGATGCAGGAGACATGGGTTTGACCCCTGGGTTGGGAATTCCTTGGGAGTTCCAAGATTCCTTCCTGGAGAAGGAAATGGCAACCTACTCCAGTATTCTTGCCTGGAAAATCCCGTGGACAGAGGAGCCTGGCGGGCTACAGCCCATACATGGGATTGCAAAAGAGTTGGACTCGACTTAGCGACTGAACAGTAACAATGGAACTTCTTTGATTGTTCAGTGGCTAAAATTGAGCACTTCCAATACAGGGGGCCCAGGTTCAATTTCTGCTCAGCGAACTAAGATCCCACATGCCACAGCTCATGGCTAAAAAGCAAAAAATAAAATAGGAAGAAATGTTCTCTTCACTTGGTCCAGGACAGGGTTTCTCAAACTTGGTGCTATTGAGATTCGGGGCCCAGTCATTCCTGTAGGGGACTCTTCTGTGCACCAGTTTGTTTAGCAGCATCCCTGGCCTCTACCCACTAGATGCCAGTAGCGTCTCCATTTGTGGCAACCAAAATGTCTCCAGACATGGTCACATGTCCTCTAGGGGGCAAAGTTGCTCCCAGTTGAGAAACATTGGTTCAGAAATCAGTGCAAAAACATTCAGTTACCAAATACCCAAAGTCCCCCTAACCGGGCAATCTTTCCTACAAGATGGTTCCAGCAAGTGATCAGGCTCAAGCCCCATGTGAACACAAGTGCCTTCTCCTGTGGTACTGGAGTGGCCGAAGCCATGGGAGCTTCACGGGGAGGCTTCTGTGAGCTGCTCCAGCTCAGGTGAAACCTTGCTCTGGGCAGGGCACACACTGACTCAGCACAGTTGTGGCGCATACAGCGAAGTTCAAGAGAAAAGAACAGTGTAAATGTGGGACAGAGGCTGGACTTTCACACCACCACGTAAATCAGACCACTTGTGTCCACAGATTTCTTCCATCAAGAGGAAAGAACAGTGTAAATGCAGGACAGAGGCTGGACTTCCACACCACCGTAAATCAGACCACTTGTGTCCACAGATTTCCTCTAGGTCCCCTGACTTAGACTCTTTTCCTAGTGCCTTGTTTCTCATTCTCAGACCCTTGTGAAAAGAACAGTTCATGACTGCATTCCCATTCATACTTGGATGTTCTGTATAAGGCTTCCTATATTATCAGAGTGTTTCTTAAGCTGGAGTTTAAAAAAAAATGGTTTGCATTTCTCTTATTCTAAGGCTAACATCTTTTTTGGGGGGTGCATCAGATCTTAGTTGTGGCACATGGGATCTTTCATTGTGGTGCCCAGATTCTTCAGTTGTGGCTAGCAGGCTTAGTTGCTCCACAGCATGTAGGAACTTAGTTTCCTGACCAGGGGTCAAATTGGCATCCCCTGCATTGCAAGAGATATTCTTAGCCACCAGGGAAGTCCCCAAAGCTAACATTTAAATCCACATCTTTACTCATAATTGCACTTGCCAGGAGCAAGTCCCCCTCAGGAGAGAATGCCAGATCCAGGCTTTTAACATCACAACTTAATCAGCCCATTCTCTGGCTCCAGAAGAAAGGCCGTGAAAGAAGACGGCCAAACATTTGCTGATTTCTACCTCACTGTTAGCTTGTGCATTTCATTGATAATGGTATTGCATTGATTACACAGATAGGTTTTGGTCTGAAAGGGTACATGTACCCCAGTGTCCATTGCAGCACTGCTTACGATAGCCGAGACAAGGGAGCAACCCAAAGGTCTATCAACAGAGGAATGGATAAAGATGTGGCACATATATTCAATGGGATATTACTCAGACATTTCAAAGAATGAAATAAGGCCATGTGCAGCAACGTGAATGACCTAGAGATTTTCATACTGAGTAACAGAGAAGGAGAAATATGTATAACATCCCTTATATTCAGAATCTAAAAAGAAATGATACAAATGAATTTATTTACAAAACAGAAACAGACAGAGAATGAACTTATTTTTGCTGAGGAAGATAGGGGGAAAGGATAGTTAGGGAGTTCGGGATGAACATGTACACACTGCTGTATTTAAAATGGATAACCAGTAAGACCCACTGTCTAGCACAGGAAACTCTGCCTAATGATATATGGCAGCTTGGATGGGAGGGGAGTCTAGGGGAGAATGGAAACATGTATAAGCATGGCTGATTTCCTTTGCTGTCCACCTGAAACTACTACATTGTTAACAGGCTATATTCCAATATAAAATAAAAATGTTAATAAAAATAAATGAACAGATGTGTTTTGGGGAAACTCAAGCCAATTACCTTCTCTAGGCTTCTATTTTCCTATAATAAAAATAAATTTTTCTTGCTTTACAGGAAAAACTGGTAGATTCAACCACAAATGATATGTATTTCACAAATCCACGGAAAAGAGAACATCCATTAAGAAAAAGAAGAGCAAATCAAAGTTGGTGCTATCTTGAATTCTAAATTTTCAGCATCTCACAGGCAACTCTTGTCTTCTTGATTTATTTAGTTTCCCAGTGGAACTGTGCCCAGTCGTGCATTTTAGGAGTGTGTTAGAGAAAAAAAAAAGGTGAAGTCATAGATTCTTGGCATCTCAGTGTTGGATGCAGCCAGACTTTATGAAAATGAACTATTAATCACTTTCTCTGTAACTCGATTGGTATTTGTCCTACAAACAGGGGTTTGTGGTAATGGTTCAGCTTTGTGAACACGTGAACATATTGGGGTGGAGAAGACAAAAGAGAGTTTGAGATTTCGGGTGAGGTCCCCCTGAGGTTGTTTTCTGGGAATTTTCATCGAATCTAAATGCTCAATATGATAGGTGTCAACAAGTATGAAGTCTTTGGACAGAACAAGAAATGCAAAGATTGTCTCCACAGGCTAACGGCAAAGGATGCTCCAGACGCCATCACCAAGGGCAGCCAAGGGTTATCTGCAAGGCAGGATGATTCCAAAGTGTGCCCTCACCCATCGGGGTCCAGCAGGTGCTGCCCCGAGTGCCTGGCACCCCACCAGGCCCACGTCCACACAGAAGCTGTGACATTAAGCTGAAGAGAAAGCTCAGGTCCCTGTTTCCACAACAGGCCAGCCCCAAACCCTGCTTTTTTGCCTCCACAAACCTAACAAAACCACTGAGAGGAGAAACAGCCATTTCCACAGATACAGTGCCTTGCAGAATTCACAGCACTTTCCCTTGAATTACCTTGTTGAACCTCAAAGCTCTGTAGCTTACATAGGAGAGAGATCATAACCCAAATTTTTTAAATGAAGGAATAGGACTTTGAAGACTGGCCCACGATCCGGAGGAATGAGGGTCAGGACAGGGTTTCCTGACTCCAGGCCTTGAGCTCTGCCACCACACCTGCTTCTCTGGGCAGATCTGGAACATTCGGATACCAGATGTGTATAAGAGACAGAGCCAGGCCTGGTCCAGATTAGCAGAATTGCACCACTGACCACCAGCCTCATGAGCAAAAGTCAAGGTTTATTGTATTACATCACTGAGGTTCTCTGGTTGTTTTTTTATAAAGCAGGATTATCATAAAAAGGTAGGGAGGTCTTCATTTTCAAGGCTAAAACCAACATGGTAGGGACTGCACTGTAACCCTACTACATTTTGCTCCTTTTAAAAAAAGATACAATGGGACTTTGGACTTCCCAGGTGACTCTATAGTAAAGAATTCACCTGCTGATGCAGGAG